>PYXC01000364.1:387500-505000 GCA_015244755.2 Tenualosa ilisha
AATAGGTTTGTGTGGAGGATTGTGTGTGTGGGAAAGAGAGAGAGAGAGAGAGGGAGAAAGAAAGAAAGAGAGAGAAAAAGAGAGCATAATATGCACTCACACATACACAGGAGGTATGTGTGCGTGTGTGTGTGTGTGTGTGTGCCAGCTTGTTTGAGGTCTGAGTTATGGTTGGCGGCCTTTGCAAGGTGGTGTGAAATTAGAACGAGGAAAATGAAAATGAGAGAGATAGAAAAGTGGATTCATTCGCATCCGCTATGAAAACACTCTCCATTGAAAGCCACTCCTTCCTTCGGCTCTGAAAACGACAGGCGACTGTGAGCCCATGCTTGAAATTCTCAGTTCCTCAAACGGAAAGAAATTCTAATGGAATGTATAGTTATTATATCAGGACTGACTGACATTAATCGCAAGACAAGAGGAGAATAATGTTTGCTGTGTTAGAGGGTTTCATGCTTGATCCGTAGAAATCTTAAACAATCCATAAGCATACATAGTGATAAACCCTGTGTACACTAACTCTCTGCCACTCTCTCTCTCTCTCTCTCTCACACACACACACACACACACACACACACACACACACACACACACACATATATTACACAGAGAACGCAAGATAGGAATGAGTTTAACAGACAGAGCGAGATAGACAGACAGAGAGAGAGATTAGAAAATTTCACTCGGCAGATAATTATGCTGCCACCCACTGAAAAGCATAAGCCTTCAGCTCAGTGCAAACACACGCAAAGGCTGTAAAAGATATGTTGGACTAGTGCATGATTAGGATAATGATCTATTCAGCACGGCAGCTCAGACGTCAGAGCACACACTTATTTATACACAGGTACTGGATGTAGGCCTCACATTGATGAGGAATGTAATCAAGCGTAGCAATAGAATAACTGCTATAATTTTAGAGATAGATCAGTATACATCAGTAAGTTGAGCTGTCCCTGTTCAGTATGTGTAATAGGATTCCTTCTGAATTCTATGCTCTGTGTGTGTGTGTGTGTGAGTGAGTGAGAGAGAGTGAGAGAGTGTGTGTGTGTGCTTGTGTGTATGTGTAGTAATGTGCACGTCCTTCGAAAGAGTCGTTTCTCATTTTAAGAGAGCAAGCCCAGTGGTATCCTCTTGATGTCCACATTTATTGTATTAGTCTCTCTCTAGTCCAACCTCCGCTGGAACGCTCTTATTTTAAACAGCACAAGCGTTGTATTCCTGCACCCACATAGAGCATACATAAATTATGGGTTTTATGTGGGCCAACCATAAAACCCCAGAGTTATTGATGTCCATATTTCTCTTAATGTTTGCATTGAAAAGGGTCCAAAAGCAGTAAAAACAATGTTGCCGTGACAACTCCATTAGCGCAGATGAACACGGACTGTAAAATACTTTGAGGGTCAAACAAGGATGATGTGTGAATGTGTGTGTGTGTGTGTGTGGGCATGTAGGGCTTGTCCTAATCATCATTCTTTCAGCCTGTAGGCTTTCAGCACTGTCTTACTCTTTCCTACTTCCATTCTCTGTCTCTGTCTGGCAGTGATAGTATCAGTAAGGCAAAGCAGTTCCACACTTAGCCATGCTCTCTGCAAGCACACACACGCGCACACACACACACATACACAAACACACATACATTTTAATTTCTTTATTTGGATTGTCAGAGGTCTTTAACTGTGTCACAAGCATCAGTTCTGAATGCATACCAATAATTAAACAATCATACCAATCATTGCACAATTCACAAAATAACAAAATACTGCTCAGTGTCTGCTAAAATAATAATATTATTATAGCATAAAAGTATTTTGTGAACTATTTGGCCCTTATCTTAGAGAGTCCACAGATCACACACACACACACACACACACAAACGCACACCCACACACACAATAAGTAAGTACTTTCAGCACAGGCAAGCAAAGTGTAGTCTCAGGTGGAGACATTTGCATTTTTTTTTTATTAATTTAATATGATTACAGAGATTAAATTGAAGAGAGAAATTGAATTGACTGGGAAAAAAGGAGCTGACATCCTTCACACTTGTGTGAGGAAGCGTCAGACCTGACAGGGCGGCATCAAATCCCATCACTCCCCTGACTGCAGCCCTTTTTCCTGGGCCAGAACTGGCCATCACCTGCCAACTGTGAAGGAGAAGAGAGGTGTCAGTCGACACATTACTGACAGATGGCTGTAGAGGATCCTTTTTTTTTTTTGGAATGATCTGGTGGTAATCTCTACTGCTCTACTGAGCATTACGTGTGGTCTTTATTATTCAAAACAGTCACTGCATGGAAGGGTAAAAGGATCAAGATCCACTAGCATTTAACCTAGACAAGATCTCTAATGGACGCTCAATGAGGTCAGCCATTCATAGAGTACGTATGGGACATTTGCATGTGCTTCTGAGCACTTCACTAGTCAAATGTTCTTAATCACAATCTCCCAGTGTGACATTTGGTCTCAGTTCAGGACCCACTATAGCCTAGGTAGTGACTCCCTCGAGTCGAAGCACCAATTCCCACCTTCTCCACCTCATTTACACCTGATTTCACTTACAGGGAGTGTAAATGAAATTCCCTGGCATTCACACAGGCAGTGTGAACACTTACACACACCTCAATCATGGATGTTAACAAACTGCATTCTCACTTATTAGGCATTTAAGGGAGAGGAAATGACTAAAAACCACTCAGCATTCAGAGTCTAAAGCGCCATATTCACAGGCGCCTGGACAAATAACATTTGTCTGTCCCTGTTCCTCCAAACCTCTCTGTATGACGTATTTATATACATGTAATGTATTAAAAGCCAATTGCACAATATCACAATATTAGGCAGATTGTTAGCCATGCAGCACTTGGTGCACCTAAGCTTTGCCACTTACTCAATCAATCAATCAATCAATCAATCAATCAATCAATCAACTTTTTCTTTGACAACAGTACATTAAAATGTATTTAGCACTAACTCAGCAGCTTGGTATTCTTGTGCAGTGGGTTTAATCAGATTCTTTGTCCATATGACTAGCTCTAGTTTAGTTACAGTGTCTTCATATCTAAGAGAGCACTTTTTTTCTAATTTCAGAGCACAATGCAAAGAGTTTCTCGAGAACTTTATCTTATTTGCGTATCAAGCTCTGTCTTTCATCCTATGCGTGGAGGAGGCATGACGGTTTGGAATTTACTGGTTTGCCCTGGCAGAGTGTAAATCACCACCTAATGGAACAAGTCCTGCTTACCGTCTGCCATGGTTGTCAAGTATTAAATCTCAAGAGCAAATCGGCATTAATGGTTTTCAAGACATAGGGGAACAAATACAGTAATACACAATGTGGTATTGTGTGATAGCCCCTACGTGGACTATTTCTCACTAACTATTTACAGTTAGCACACTAGCAGAGCATACATGTGGGCAGTACATCACAGAAATAAACACACCGCTCCTGTGTAGAACATTTTGCATTGTCCTTCATGGGAAGATTCCACATAGCTCACAGACTGCAGATTTCCATATGGTGACCCATGCTGATTTTCAAAGAAGAGTCCAGCCGTGGATGTGGATGTGGAAAAATCAGGCTTGGTGCGACGATCTCTCTCTCTCTCTCTCACACACACACACACACACACACACACACACACACTTAGACACACACACCTCCACAGCATGCATGGCTGGGGGGGATCATTAATAATGAGTGCTTCCACAGAGAGGTAAAAACAACCTGCTCTCCCTCAGGAAAAGGCAGCAGTGCACAGGTAGAGAACCAATCAATTTACCTATTGCTGTCTGTGTGTGTGTGTGTGTGTGTGTGTGTGTGTGTGTGTGAGAGAGAGAGAGTAGTATTAGTGAGTAACTAGAGTTAGAGGAAAATTTGTGATATGCTTGTGGTGACTGTGTGGATGTGAAAGTGTGTATCTCTGTATTTATGTGTCTGTGTGTTTCTCGAGACAGACAGACGCATAAATAAATAATGAAATCAGATCTATTTCTAAGGCGACTCACCAGACCCTGGCAGAAGTCAGAGGACAGGGCTGATTCAGAAGGGGTTGAGCAGATAGGGAGACAGGTGGCTGAAACCCAGTTCTGGAGGGGGGTGGGGGGTCACCTTCAAGTGCCACACAGGGGCCAACAGTGTCAAAGTTTGGTCAGATGCATCCACTGTTCCAGATCTCCTAAAATGAATCCTTTGACAGACAGGAAGGAATCTCCCTACACTGACAGACTCCTCGGCAACAAAATACACTCCAGGATCTGATGCTTTCACAAAAATAACAAAGAAACGAAAATCAAAATATACTGTTTGAGTCATATGCATAATTGTACAGGTGAAATAGCCCTGGGGTTGCAACAGTTTTACAGTATAAATAGTGACAGGAAGAACAGAACATGTTGAATTTCAGCCATTCTATAACATCCTATGGCAAGCCATCCTACAACATCAAAATGTATAGGCTGGGCATGACCAATAGACCGGGCTCAGTCCTAAGGGTGGAATCGGCGGTTGGCGTTCAAACTGGATAGCGCTATAACCAGTAACGGCAACGTCAGCAAAACAGCAAATAGCCTACATCCTTCTTTGAAATGCCTTTTTCTGCTCAACTCTCAAAGAAAAGCCCAAGTCCATCTCCTCCAAAGTCGATGCCAAAGCCAATTCAAATGCCCGTTATTCCTTGGCCACTGTTGACAGCCCTGTCGTTATCTTTCTAAACCCACCCAATGACTTTCCACATAGAGCGTTGTGATTGGTCTTACCAAGGCTTGGTAAGACTTTATGGTGTGTGGCTAGACATACCCGCTAAGCAAAACTATTTGCTACCTCTTGGGTGCGTCTAGATTTCTATAGGCTAATGTGGCCACGCTATAGATGAAGAAAGTGGTTAAAACACTGTGAGCTAATCCTAATCATCAATATACCACTCAACAGTCACAAATCATCATTCACAATATACCATTCAACAATCACTAATCATGATTCACAATATACCATTCAACAATCACTAATCATGATTCACAATATACCATTTAACAGTCACAAATCATGATTCACAATATACCATTCAACAATCACTAATCATGATTCACAATATACCACTCAACAATCACTAATCTTGATTCACAATATACCACTCAACAATCACTATCCTAATCATCAATACACCACTGAACAAACACTAATCCTAATGTACAATATACCACTCAACAATGACAAATCATAATTTATAATATACCACTCAACAATCACAAATCATAATTTATAATATACCACTCAACAAAAGCTAATCCTAATTATTAATAAACCACCCAACAAACACTAATCCTAACTTATAATATCCCACTCAACAAACACTAATCCTAATAATCAGTAAACCACTCAACAATCACTAATCCTAATTTACAATATACCACTCAACAATCACAAATCATAATTCACAATATACCACTCAACAATCACTAATCCTAATTTATAATATACCACTCAACAATCACTAATCATTAAAATCCAAATTATAGTCGTTCTCAACATCTCTGACTCTGAAAATGAAGATGGTGTACAGAAAAATAACAAAAAAGGCCTCTCATTAAATGGAGGCACATTTACACACACACATGCAAAGGGAGAGAGAGAGAGAGAGAGAAAGAGAGAGAGAGAGAAGAGTAGATGTAGAGAATTATACCGCAACACAGAAACAGCAGATTGATTGGAGGTAGACTGAAAAATTCACCCAGACGCACAAAAGATATCTAACAGCATATCTGTGTCACTGAACCATGAAAACAAACTTGGTTGGAATCATTATGTTATATATTATGTTTTCATTTTCATAACATCTGTTTATACAATACCACTTAAATGAGACATATTTAAAAAATATATGAATGTTGAATTGCATAGAATTTGTGGACAGTTGAAGATAAACAACTGTTCTGGATAGATAGATAGATAGATAGATAGATAGATAGATAGATAGATAGATACAGTAGATAATGCTTATCACACACACACACCACAAGCACACGTGTGCACTCTCCACATACTGAGAAAGAGAGAGGGAGAGAGAGAGAGATTGAGAGCTAATCGATGGGGCCCTGAGATTGTGTATGTGATGTGTGCCAGGCGCGTGGTGCAGACCTGGCTCTGGCTAGAAGGTGAGCCTGGGAGAGGAAATCTCACGCCAGAAGACGCTGACAGAATGTCAATGCAGCCTCTCTCTATCAGCCCTGAGACCTATGCAGCCCTAACGCCAGCGCTGTCAGATCACCCCCAAATCTCCAGCAAGCCGTCAGCACAGCACAGCAAAGCACAACCAATACAGCAATACACTGCACAGCACAGTACAACAAAGCACAGCAAAGCACAGCAATACACAGCAAAGCTTGGGGGACACATCTCTGACAAGTTTTTTTTTTCCCTGCTGGACACCACTAAATTAATACAAAATTAAACGAATGCGCTTAATGGTGATCACTCCCTCTCTCTCTCTTTCTCTCTCTCGCTCTCTCTGTGTGTGTGTGTGTGTGTGTGTGTGTGTGTGTTTTAAAGCTTCTTTCCAGTCAGTAGATCAGTTTCCAGACTGCTGAGCAGCATCTGAACCCTGGTCACGCCATCTCTTGCACAGCTCGAAGCTCTGGAAAGCGAGGCTGCCTCTTCAGCAGTCTCTACAAGGTGTTCGTCAAGGACCAACGAGCATTCGACCAGGACCAAAAGGCTCTGAAGAGACACAATGAAACCAAAATAAAGTCTCATATTATGTGCTGCTCTGGGACACTTTGTTCAATAGTTTTTGTTTTTTTTTTTCATTCTCAACTCCCAATTACGTGATGAAAGTAAACTCAAAGTAGTACTGTATATACAGTGATTAAACAAGTCCCTTGCTTCTTCAATCTCTCTCCCTCCCTCCCTCCCTCTCCCCCCCCCTCTCTCTCTCACTGTCACCCTCTATCATCATTCTCTCTTGATCTCTTGATTTGATTTCTTTTCTGCAGTTGCTCCATGCACAGGAGCTTTCAGTGAAGCCGTCACACGAGGAGGCTGGCCCAGAGTTATGGCTGGAAGAGTGGAGCCTGTAAAGGCTGCTCGGTCGTAGCGCAGCGTAGCGCAGCGCCGCTAAATAACCCGGCGTTTCATAAATCCCCCTGGGCGACACCTCTGAGGTGAGAAAGGTGGAGCTCAAACCTCCAGCAGCCTCCATTTTAGTTTCTCTTCTCGGCCCTGGCAGCTCTTTAAAGCCCTAGCTTGGAAAGGGAGAGAAAGGGAGAGAGAGAGGGGTATGTGTATGAAAGAGAGAGAGAGAGCGAAAGATAGTGAGATGTGTGTGTGTATGTGTGAGAGAGAGAGAAAGAGTGGGAGAGAGAGAGAGACAGAGAGAGGTGTGTGTGTGTGAGACAGAGGAAAAGTGGGAGAGAGAGAGAGAGAGAGAAACAGAGAGAGAGAGAGAGAGAGAGAGAGAGAGAGAGAGAGAGAGTGAAAGAGACATTTCCAATCACAAAGGCTTTAAATTTTGCCAGCCCACAGTAAGGGTATAACTCATTCCCTTTGTGCTCAAGTCTCTCTATGAGCTGTTTGAAAATGCTTTAAGGAGAGTGTGCATCCTCTCTCTCTCTCTCTCTGTCCATCTCTCTCTATTCCCCTCTATCTCTAATGGGGAAAGTGCTCTCTGACACAAGTTGGATGCCTGCCGTTCAGTAATGTTATCATAATGAGAGGCGCAGCTGTATATTTATAAAGTGCAATATATTCCACTACTTGCTTAACACTGATAGCATTATTTATGGCAGTGCAATGCAATGCATACCCCACAATGGAGGGGTGCTCAAAATGGATGGAAGAGGGAAGTGGAGGCTGAGCAAATGGAGTCTTTTGATGAGTGTGTGTGTGTGTGTGTGTGTGTGTGTGTGTGTGTGGGTGTGTGTTGGAGAAGGGTGGGGTGGTTGTTGGAAGCGTGATCAGTTACATAGACACAGGCATTACCATTACAAAGCTGTGCCCGGGCCATTGATGTATCAATCAGAGCGAGTGGTGTAGGCACAATCAGACCCCACTCGAGTGGATGACTTCATCAAGCTCTGGAGCCAAGCCTTGGTGTCTTCAAGGACCGTCTGGTTGAAAAGCCATGACAGAGCTCCATGGCAACGCCAGCGGCAGTGAATCGTCGGCATCATCAAGGGACCTTGTGTTTCAGATGTTGATGTACACAACAGGTCATTCAAACAATACATTATCTATGCTCCTTTGTGTGTAAATCTTTAAATAGTAACACATTACGTAACCTCTCTTTTTAAGTTACAAGCTGACAACACTGACTCCAGCAGATATGTAGTTGCTGCTTATGTGTGCATTTCTCAGGGCATCATTAGTAGAATAGGCCAGAGGGGCCGAGCTGTGTTATTTGCCTCTATGTTTTCCATGCATTACACACAACTGCACACTGGTGCAGCACTAACTTTGGATTGTGAAAAGCTGAAAATGTAGCCTGACGCATCAAACATTTTCACACCATTTCACTTTGTGCAAAGCATCTGAAACCTTTCCACTGGCCTACGTTTGCTCCACGGTGGGCAGTTACTTTCTGCTTCAACCAATCGCTACTGGTCGTGACGTTTGTAACGCACTGGAATGCACTGTTTGAATTCACCAATACCACTTTCAGCCCGCGTTGATTGGCCCCCAAAGCCCAAAGATGGTGCGAACCGAAGCCTACAGATAGCTCCCTGACTAATAGTGGAGCTAAATGAGAAACTGAGTGGAAGCACAAGGCAGCGCTAGCCTGGCTATTGAAAATGAGCCTTTGGTGGAAAGTTGAGGTAAGGTTCTGGTAGGGATGAAACAAGCATCCAATGATAGACTTGAAAAGTGCTTTATATGACTAAACTGCAGTTCTCGGCCGATCGCAAATATAGATCAAAATGGCTCTGTTAGAACTCCATCATGTCAGGGGTAAAAGCCAGTTTCTGATTGGTTCCCTATCACTAAGGACTATTAGACCTGGTGGTTATACTGAGCTGCAGAGTGAAATCAAATAACTTGAAAAGCAGGATGGTTTTTTTTTCTTTTTTTCCCCTAGGCTATTATGCTACACTGAAACGTGACAAAACTTTCCACATACCTTGGACTTCCAACCTGGAGGCGTTGTAGTAACCTACTTACTGCATTGTATGTTGCCTTTGTGGAAAGCAGGTTATGTCCCAGAGATGACGCATCAATCCTGTTAGTTGCAAAGCAGCCCCCGTAGGTAGGCTGTCATTCATTTGAATCCTGTCTGCATGCTTTTGAAGGGAAATTTGCTGCAACCAGCTGGCAAACTGTCTGCAAAATGTCACGACAGGGAAGCCTAAGACAGGCTACACTTGCCTACTGCTGGCTGGCGAGAGTGACTGTTAGCACTTCACTGGAAGGAACAGCAGGAGTTCTTATGGAGTTCAGAAATGTTCCACTAGAGAAGAGAAATCACAATTTGAATGGCTGTTTCATCGATTGTTTAATGAATACAATAAAAAAAAAAATCATGGGTGTGAGAATACATGATCGACCTGATCTCACAATACCGTTCTTTTCCTCTGTCACTGTCGCACTTGTTTGTAGACACTTAAATATTTTTCCCTGTGAACCAGTGTGGGCATGAACTGAAAAGATCGAAACCAGCATCTATGGAAGTAGTCATTTAACAGCTATAACTTTAAGAAGTCTTCTCATAAATCAGACAACATAAAGATGGTTCATAGTTTCAGCCACAGAGATGTTGTTTTGTTGATGCAGGACCACGCTAGTCAGGCTAACGTCGCCTAGTGCTTCTGCTCAATTTCTTTTAGCTCCACCACTGCGTCAGGGAGCCAGACGTAAGCTTCGGTTCGTGCCGTCTCTGAGCTGGGGCGGGCCAATCAGCGAACAGAGAGAAGGCTGAAAGCGATAACGTTAAATTCCAACGCTGTATTCCAGCGCGTAACATACATCACAACCAAACATAGCGATTAGTTGAAGCATCTGCCCACCGTGGAATGAATACACGCTAAATGAATGCACAATGCACAAAGTGAAACAATTTGAAAGATGCATTAGTCTGGAACCACACCGCATGTTCACTGCAATGCAATGTCTTCTCACTGAATAGGCCAGGCATTATTATAACCTGATTATAATACATCGAGTCCTCCACAGCATGGACAGGAGAATGTGAATTTGAAATGCACAGTTAAAATTCAGTCCATGTCTCTGTTAACAGTCTGTTGCCAAATCTCTCACTATACTGTCAGTACAGTTCATGCATTGACCATGGCAAAATACACCACAGGAATGCTGTACATGTTAGCTTAATCTAGGCACTGTCCATGAATATATTTCTCTTGGTAGACAGACAAGTCTATTTAATAAAGATCACATAAAAGATTTAAATAGAATATCTAGGAAAAATATAAATTCTAAGAATATTAAATATTAAAACATAGGCTATAAGTAATTATAAATAAATATAAACAGATAGCACTAATGTAAAATATAAATCTTTAAGATAAAAGAATTTATTTACTGATAAACAAAAAAAACATGATGGAGTCTTGATTTATTTGACATTCTTAATATTTAATTACCAATCAAGGGTAAAGTCAGGGTGAAAAGGTGGGAAGAAGGTTATTTTGTATCAGCTCTGTCACACGGTGACGCTCTGTGGACAGAAGACATCACACACAGAAGAGCAGCTCAAGCTCAAGCGAAGCAGCATCTAATATAATGGTTGCACTGCAGATGAGGGTTAACAACTTGCGATGCGTTGTGGAAAATGAAAACACATAAAGCAGGCAGACAGGCAGGGAAAACATTACTGTCTGATTGATTTGCTGCACAAACAAGAGGTGAGCTGGGGAGACACAGGCAACAGCAACAACAACCCTGCAGATGTAAACTAATACAAACACCATCAAAGGCAGAAGAGATAGATGAGGAGATGATGGGACGAAGCAAAGGGAAAGAAGAGAGGTGGAAAAGATACAATTATAAAGGAAAGAAAGAGTGAGACAGAGAAGGAGGGAAACAGAGAGAGAGAGAGAGTGAATGGGGTGGGGAAAAGGAGAAATGGTTTCCATGCTACTCAAACATAACAACGCTCTTTTTTTCTCTTTCTTTCTTTCTTTTTTTTTTTCTTTACAGAGCTTTGACACAGCGTGTGCCTTTGAATACAACACAGAGCTTTGCGGCCAAGAAAAATAATCAGCGCTTTACAATGAACATCACATTCCCGCGGTAAGGCGACTATGACCAATACAAATGCAAGATCATGCTGCGATGCATTTATGAGAGCATCAGGCCCTCAGCCTGAATACAAACAAGCGCGAAGGCCGTCAGCTCCCCTGGCGCTTGTGAGAGGGGTTTGTGGAGAATAATCGGAGGGTCATCATCGGGTTGGAAATGATAAACGTTATTAGCGCACACATGTGATTTGTGCCAGATTTAGTGCTTTATCATTTCTTAAGCCACAATGCCGCAGCCCTAAAGCAGGGTGTACTGTATGTGTGTTGCTTGTTCAGTGGCGTTCACACAAACATGTCAGCGACTCTATCTTCTGATGCACATGAACGGATTCACACAACACACAATGTGACTTGCCGATAAAGAGACTCCAACAAAGCTACAAAACATTTTCACTCTTATCGCAGAGCTTTTTTGCCAGAATGGGTTCCTCTTTCTCATCACCCATTGCACACAGTTACGCATAAACACACACACACACACACACCACACACACACACACACACACACACACACACATAAATGCACATAAATGCATGCACACACACAAATACACACACACATAAATACACATATAAACACACATACACACATATATAATGTACTGTAAACACACAAGAGCATAATAAAAGAAATTACATAGATAATTGCTTTATATGCAAAACATATACATGACTTTGCATGTACACACTTGCACACACACACACACACAAACTCAACACACGCACACACTCACACACACACACAAAGTCTGTCAGCAATCAATCAGTTCCAGGCTGATCTGTTTGGGAGTAGATAGTGAATGCACACACACATGTTGTTCTCTAAGAGCCCAATGTGGACGCCTCATCATCTTCACATAAGCTGTCACTGTGTGTCTGCTCTCTGAGTTGCCTTTGCTGATTAGCCCACGGGAGAAATGGGTTTTGAAAGAGTTTTCTGATGGCCCTCTCTCAATGAATTTGAATAAATAATGGCATTCTTTGGTTATTTACAGTAAGATGTTAGAGATGTGGCTTCCAATTTGTTAAAGGTTGTTGAGCTCAACAGCTGATCAAATCATATTGTCCCCATTTAGTGTCGCAGAAGCATTGTGTTGATGGGCTAAGGACTCCATTCAAGCCAATATGTTTGTGTCCTATTTACACTGTCTAGACTGTACACATAAAATATAAACATAAATACAAACATTGCACTGTTTTTTATGAGTTAGAAAAAATCCAATGAACCTGTCAAAAAACTGTGGAGGACAAGAAGAATTGGCTCATATTGAAGGAACATGAACCCAGTATGAATATTTGCAACACATAAATGTGCACACAAAAGCACAGAGACACACAAAAGTCAAACACACAAATAACACACAACCTCACACACATACCGTTTTGCATTAGGAACCCCATTTGCAATCCTGACCAATTGGAGGACTGCGACAGTTTTTGGTCATTTCCAACACAATCATTAAGCAAATGATGTGAACAAAGCTGTTCGTATTCTGATCTGCTCTCCTCCATCCGTTAGCATTCGAGTCCTCTGTTTAGTATTCCCTCCACCATACAAACAGCCCAGAAATTACTCAATAGAGAAAATAGACCCAATGCAGCTCCCAGCTCGTTAAAAAGCAATTTAACATCCAATTTTCAGTTTAATGTGTCAAAAAAACAAAGCAATCGCAGTTTTGATTTCAGGTTGTTCAGTGTGAAAGCTGAGGGGGAGAGATAGAGGTCTGCAGTCCCATTCTCTCTGTTTGGTAAACATTAATAACAAAATCTAATGTTATTTACAACCTAATTTGTGAATAAGTCCTCACAGACCAAATGCTGGGACACATAATTCTTCTCTAAATAACAACAGCATCCTAATTATCCAGTGCTAACAAAAAAAATAGAGGATATTTTCAAAAGAAGCCACAATTTGTAATAATCCATCTATCTGACATGGGTCACTGGCATCACACAAAGGGCCAAATGAATGAAAATGCTGCACAAAAACAGCTATCTGTATTTGTGATATATATGCATTCAGACAGACGTTATGTGAACGTTACAGTTACAGATTGCTTTGATGCAGCCATCACATTTTCAAATCAGTTAACACAAAGGCCTTGTTTGCAAAAGGCTCTAGCGGTGACAAAACATTTAAAACAAGCAATTTTTTCCTTTAAACAACACAGTCAGTGAGTAATGTCAGTCGATCGTAACACAAAGGAGGACAAAATGCAAATAGCAAACAGCAAAGGTGGTTACTTATACGCATGAAGAATAATTGTAGATTGCAGAATTATGGAGGAGATTTGCACAGTGACATTTGTAATTCATATGTCTGCAGACAAAACCTTTTTGGCTGTGAACAGATTCTTTCGAGTTGTTCACGCTTGTAATACCGAGGAGTTTGGGAACTATAAGAAAGCTGTGTTAAATGTTTTTAAAAACTTTATGGAAAATGTGTGAAATCAATGAAAACTGGTTAACACAACTGGTTGTGCAGGGATCTGCTGTGCTAAGAAAGTGAGGATGAAGATCAAGTGGATCCCAGTTTCAAAAAGCACTTCTTAGCAATCAAGAAAAACTGTAATGGCACCTACTCTCTGATAATGAAAAGTGATTTGTTCTTATGCATAATCAAGGGTGGCAAAGGGAACGTATGTTTTACAAGGCTGAAAAAATGGCACAGATTAGTCACACCTCGTGACTATGGCAATGACGTTGGAGCTAAACAACTCCACAGCCAATGTGCTAGAAGATGGAGTGTGCAACATCGATGTGCTAGAACGTGGAGTGTGCAACATCGATGTGCTAGAACGTGGAGTGTGCTACATCAGTGTGCTAGAACGTGGAGTGTGCTACATCAGTGTGCTAGAAGATGGAGTGTGGTAAATTAATGTGTAGAACATGAAGTGTGCTACATTGTGAAAATGGACAGACAAGACATTTCACTTTCTATGCCTCTGAGAGTGCTTTTCTGGAACTGAGGGAAAGGTACACACACACACATGCACACACACATACACACATGCACACACACACACACACACACGCATGCACATACACAGAATTGACAGTGAAGGCATTGTCGAGTTGCTTGTTTTGTCAAATGAGATAAGGAAGCCAAACAAATCAATTTCAATTCCACTTAGAATAAAGGTGTGCGTATGTGTGTATATATGTGTGAGAATGTGATTGTGTGTGTACTATACTGTATGTGTGTCTGTTTGTGTGTGTGTGTGTGAGAGAGAGAGAGTGTGTATGCGTGCATGAGCGCATGTCAGCTGTGGAGGGTTGTCAAGACGCAGCAGACATCCTTGCTGGGGGTTTGTCCCTCCAACTTTGGCGGGTTGGGCCCAGCCGACAGGAATTCTGCTGTCCCCTCGCCTGTATCATTCACCCGAGTACGTCGGGAAAAACACGCCAACAACGAGACAACACAGGAGCAGCCAAGCGTGAGAAGACATCCGTCGAAAACGCGAAGAAAACAGCCGACAAAGGCCAGGAGTGGAAAACAGTGCATAACAAAGGATGATAAAATGGAAGAACACAGAATGTAAAAAGACAGACAGAGAGAAAGAAGAGAGAGAGAAGGAAGGAGGGAGGGACAGAGTGGGAGAGGTAGATAGAGAGAGGTGAGAGGTGGGTAAAACAGTTTTAAATCAGTCTAGATGGGTAATAGTGCATCCCTCACAATGTGGCTCTGCAGTGGCTGAATGTGAGCCAGATGGTTGCCTGCACCTCCCACATTAAGAGTGACTGTTGCTGTGGGAGGATATTGAAATTCAAATGAATTTCGCACTACACGTTCCATCTGACCCATAATAGACAAATATCTCCACAGCTTTGTCATGAAGCAGGTCTATGTGGTGTCGCATCACATAATGCTCGCTCTGTCTATCTCTCTCTCTCTCTCTCTCTCTCTCCGTCTCTTTCTGTCCCTAACACCCAAACTCTCATACAGACACACAGCAAATGGTGCTTCTCTCTCGCACATAGCCTCTGCAAACAAAGAAGGATATAGAAAACTCAATTACAGCGCAAACAGAGTTATTCCTTTTTATACCCTTTAACTCTGAAAGAAGTGAAGTGTGATGACTGGCGACAGTAGAAGGGGAGAGAATAGGTAGAACAAGATGAAGGCAGCAAGGAGTGAAAAAATATAATCAGGTGTAGATGCGCCATGCACCACTACAGGGCGAGAATAGACATCGGAAGCAGGGGCAATGGGAGGGGACCAAGTTGGGAAATGAACAGAGGCGAGACAGAAAAGAGGAGAAGAAGGGAGCGATGACAGAAGTGAAAGAGAAGAAAGCGAGCAAAAAGAAAGAAAAGAGGGAAACTAATAACAGAGCGCACTGCTGCCACTCCGCAGCCAACTCAATTACAGGCTCCACTTTGTCCCAAGGACTCCAGTATACTCCATCTTCTGATTCAATAGTGCCGGATATTCCATCCATCTCTGAAATGAAATGAAAACCTTCATCCCCTCTCTCTCTCTCTCTTTCTTTTTATTCCTCCTCTCCCTCGCTTTCTTCATCTCTCCTCCTCTCCTGCTCTCTCACCCGATTCCCAGGCTGTGATGTGGAGGCGTCGCTCTGAAAAGGTCAAAATCATCTCTGGAATTGGAATGAGTGAAGTGGTCAGACAGATGACTGGCTTTCTCCTCCCCTGCTGTTGTGAGGTAATGTGATGCAGTGGCCTACACTGTGGTATGGTGTTCTGTGGTGAAGTATGGTGTGATTTGATGCAGTATGGTATGGTATGGTGTGGTGTGGTGTGAAGCGATTGAGTGAGAGTCTAGAAATGTTGTCTAGTCGTGATGTTCACTTTAGTTGAGTTCACTTTATTGCAGTTACATAACAGTGTGGTGTTGTCTGGGTTTGTATAGATGTAGTGTGGTGTAATGCTATGTTGTGTTATAGTGTGGTATGGCGTGTTTCAACATGGTGTAGTAGGGTAAAGTGCGTTGTGCAGGGGCGCCGCTAACATTATAATATTAAAATGTTAGCCTCCTGTCAGTGCCAGGCCCTTAGAATCATCCAAACCTTTCCCCGCTTGGAAGCACCCCTGGTGTTGTGTTGTGGGACAGTGTGTTGTGATGTGGTGTTGTGTGGTGTGTTGTAGTTACTAAAACCCTGCCTGAACATTTTCTTGTTCCCAAACTACTTCCGCTACATTTTTTATCACAGCAAACAGCCATATGAACCAACCAGAAGGGTCCAGTTGTCAAACAGGGGTAACTGAATCAGTTCTAGGGGATACACAAAATAAATCTGTGAATGGGTTCTCAGCTCTCACCAGCACACATATACAGTTTTTCTTGATTGCTAAGAGGCGCTTAATGAAACTGGGATCTACTTAGTAGAGTAGAGTAGAGTTACTTTATCAATCCCGAAGTTAAATGAAGGTGTCTAGCAGCGTATAAACATCATAAATATATCACATATAACATATCTTACATATACATCATATACACATCTCACATATACACACATACATCATATACACATCTCACATGTACACATATGCATCATACACACATCTCGCATGCACACATATACAACACTGTCTCCCAGTAATCGTCATCCTCGCTTTCTTAGCACAGTAGAACCCAGCACATCCAATAGTGTTAACCCGTTTTCATTGGTTTCAGGCATTGGTTCAAGTTATTGTGAAAGTGGTCATGTTTTGATGAAAAAGTAAGATCAATGAAAATACTTCAGTATTTGAAGCGCACTGTATTGTACAGTATATTTGCCTAGGTGCTTATTATGGGTCTTGCATGTCAATGACAGATACTGTAAGTGTAGGAGGAAAGAATAAAATTTATGTTGTAACATTCTGGTTCTTTTTCACACCTTCAATAACCAGGTAAATGGCACATAGGCAGGGACATAGGCAGCATCTGCTTATTTTGAAAGCAAAGTTTTGCATTTGTCCTCCTTTGTGTTATGATTGATTGATTACTGAGAGTACTCACTGATCTGACCACTGATTGTGTTGTTTTATGGAAAAATGTACTTTTGCTGCATGTTTTAAATGTTTTGCCACTGTTAGAACCTTTTGCAAACAAAATGTGTGATTTTGATTAGAGTGCTCCTGTTTAGGTCTTTGCGTTAACTGATTTGAAAATGTGGACTCGAAAGTGATGGCAATCAAGAAAAACTGTAACACAGAAAAAGATCTTACACTCAAACTGTCCCCAATAAAAATCTTAATAGCAAGTTGTCCGTGGTGTGCATGTACATGGTGCACGGGGGACCTACATCAGTAGGACCAGAGTGTCTCAGGGGTACGCGGTGGTTAATGTCTGAGAACCGCTGAGAACCACTGGTCTATTGTATAGCACAGTATTTTGCAATATGGTTCAGCAAAGGCTCTGTATGGTAGGTTAGTATGTACAGATGGTGCAGAATGGTATGGCAGGGTATGTGTATGAGAAGGTACCTAGAGCCAGCCTGCTTCTCTGATATTCACTGCTATTAAAGAAAGGTGGTGTGTGTGTGTGTGTATGTGGGGAGGGGGGGGGGGGGGTGTTGCATGTCTCTATACATCATCCCCTAGTGGCCCTCTGCAAAGACAACAGGTGTTTTCTGTGGCAATAGCAGTCCTTCCTCTGAGCATATAGATGCCGTTTGACACATGCATACATTCATGCACAGGCTCCCGTGCTGCACACACGTGCCGACACAACTGACTGAGGCACCTCGGCAGCTCTGTGCTGTGCATATCAATTTCCGCTGCTGCAGTCTGCCCCACTCACTCTCATTTTCCGGAGCTTTCTGCCCGCCCGTTTCACAGTGCCCGCCGCTCACGCCGGGCTGTCACTTGGAGTCGACGGCCCTTCTTTAGCCTGAGACGAAGATTAAGTTTAGTGGCTTATAAATCAGCTATTGACCTTGTGAGCTGTTGAATTGTAAATGCAGACCTCTTGGGTGGGTATCAAACTGATTCATTGTATGTTTCGATACAAAAAGACATTCATCAATGCCAGCATGAAGTATTTCATCTTCAACAGACTAGCAAGTGAAATAAATATATGTCATTCACAAGCCTGCTATAAACCAGTATTAGGAGTTTTCTGAGGGAATAGTGCCATTGTGTGTGTTTTTTTTTCAGTGGGGAGTGTTTTCTCGTTAATTAATCAGTAATGACACCTGCAATGTGCAGTGGAGAATTAATGCCTTAATTAATGTGGCAAGACTATCAAAACCAGAGGAAAATAAACAGCTGGATTAGCAAACAAAGTAAAGCACCCAAAAGCTTGAAATGAAAGCCTAGAACTGCATAGCCGTCAGTCACATTGAAGTACAGCATGTAATCAGCTCAGTGAGTCTGGCCATTTTCACAGAATTGGTGTGATTGTGCTGTTTCTTGCATCATCAGGGAACTTCACACAGACACCGCTATTGTTGGTTAGTCAGAATTAGCAATGTCTGTCCACAGATTCACAGAATAACTGCTATATCAAATGGTTAGTAATGGTTAAGATAAACATAAAATATATATTTTGTATATATGTTGACAAAACACATTAATGCATAGTAAACATTGTGCATGCATGCAAAATCTATATCTATATATATTCATTAGATTTTGTATACAGGTATTTTACAATGGTTAAGATAAACATATAAAAGAAAAAGAAAACCCAATCATATCTATATATATATATGTATGTATATGTATGTATATATATGTATGTATATATATATATATATATATATATATATATGATTGGGTTTTCTTTTATTGCTAAGATTTTACCTCAACTGCTTTAACTTTTATCATTATTCATCAATACAGATATTCCCATATAATTCCCATATAATCAAAGAATGAAATATCTATTATAATATTGGCTCAGGAGTATTCATTAATTTTAAAACTATTAATGTGAATAATATATTTTATCTTCCATACAAGTGTATTGTATCTTGTGTATCTTGTATATGCAGTAAGATATCAACATCTGCAGTTCCACAGGCTCCATTCTTCCGCAAAAGAGGGGATCAAGCCATTTCGTGTCAAATGAAGCGTGAGTTACTGTCAGACGCCATGGACCAGCCTTCCATTCCGGCTCAATTTGTCTCTGATCTGTTGACGGAAGAGGCCGTGACATCTATATAATGAGGTCATACTTATCAAACAATTTACAGGCTGTACAGGTTTTATGGGAAGGTAAGGTCTTGTCTTGCTAGGCAACCACTGAACCCACCGTATCTGCCCAGGGTAGTGATGTGGAGGGGAACACAACGCAATCACAATCATTTAATACTGACTGACGTTGACCTTGATCTTCTTCACAAAGATAACTCACAGCAACACCCTAGTGAAATGCATTCACTGATTTTAAATAATCTGCCAATTTCTTTAAATCCTTCAAATATGTACCTGCATATCAGTTCAATGTACAGTATCTACATGTCAAAGAGAGACGGAAAGTGAATAGAGAGCGAGAGAGAGAGAGAGAGAGACTTGCAAAATAAGCACTAACTATTTGAATCTGACAGGCAGGGTCGACACCTTGGTGAAAATGGGATGTTAGACCTTGGACCTCTGTGATCTTGCAGGCACCATTTCAATCAACCAAATGAAGTGGCTCAAATGAAATGTGATAAAACTCATACATTTTAACCAGCTCTGCCTCAGTACTCCCTCTCATTCCCTTCCTCCTTCGTTATCACCTAGGTGCCATACCCTGTCCAAGCTGATCTGCACACACACACACACACACACACACCACACACACACGCATACACACCTACACTTACACAAGCATGCACAGGTACACACACAACACACGCACGGAAATGAACACACATGCACTCTGTCTCTCTCATCTCATGCTCTCTCTCTCTGTCTCTCTCTCTCTCTCTCTCTCTCTCACACACAAACACACACGCTTCCACATGCATACACACCTACCATTACACAAGCATGCACTGGCACACACACAACACATGCACAGAAATGAACACACATGCTCTCTTGCTTTCTCTCTCTCTCTCACACACACACACAAACACACACACACACACAAACACACACACACACACACGAACACTCATGCACACAGCACACAGGTTAATCAGACTTGCCACTAATGGAGACTAGCGATCTCTGAAAGACAGCCATTACCAAGCGAGGGAGGAATCATGGAGTGCTGGCCAGTCCAGTCAGAAAGAATTTAAATCAGGTATCCCATGGGGCCTCCCACAGAAATACCCGCAGCTTCCTGAGACTGGCGGCAGGTGTGGGGGAGAATGCCAAGCAAATGAATAAGGGTTCTATAAATAGGATACCTGCTGTGAAAAGGGCGCCGCAACTGCAGTCACAACTGTGATCGGAATTTTCTATAATTGTCCGACCAAGACCAAGTCTCCACCCCTCTCTTGTTTTCCCTCTTTCCACACAGAAATTATGGCCTTAAGGTTCAGTCTGAAATCATAAAATCATCAAGAAATGTGACCAAAAACGAGACATCCGGAAACAATATGCTTCATAAAAGCAACTTTCAGCCATCGTTCAAAGCCAAAACTTTGTTTAAGCGCTGGCTCATCGCAATTAAAGTTTCAGGATTCAATTAACTGTACATTATCCTGACAGCATGTTTAACGCAGGCCGTGTTGTTCTTATTAATAAGGCAGCAAGATGAACTTTGATCAGCCGGAACGATGGAGCTGACAGATATGGTGGGTGGGACTTTGGTGGGGCGATGGGGGGTGCTCATCAGTATTCATTAGTCTACAGGCTCTGAATAGGGGCAAAAGGCCTTTCTGGGTTGTAGCTTTTCATGTTTTTCTTAATATGCATCAATAATAATAGTACATAGACCAAAAAATTTCAATGTCCTGACAGCCTGTTTTAAATGAGCACAGTGTGTGCATGCCTGTTATTGAAAGTTGGCTCAATACAAGGGCCTTATGACAAGGCTGAACTTTGATTGCAAATACAATCATCTCCTCTCAGTAGCAGAACGATTACTCTACATTTTATGTGCCAATCACCATTAAAACTACAATAAACAAAGCAATGGCAGCTGGTCCTTGTAAAGTGAAATATTTAAACTTACTATTGTGAAATTGGACCCAATACCTGACTGTCTTGACAGGCCAAATAACAAGCATTTTCATTTCCAGCCTGAATAACGTAGTAGCAAATAGCACATGCATACTGCTTCAGTTCTAACTATTTGTATTGTGACACTTAACATCTGTGTTGGGTACATTTACATGACGCAGTCGAGATACAAACCCACAACTTCCAAGCCAATAGCATGCTAGTCAGGTTCCTTATCGACTGCACCACCACTGCCCATCAATGCACCACTGTTGGGTATACAGAGTAAGCAGCGGTTGGGGTAGTCACCTTACGTCAGGCATTGTTTGTTTATTTTTAGTTATTTGCATTGTTTGCTGCTGTCAGCTAATTGGCATTTTCTGAGTATCAGTCTGGTGTCCTGAAGGTATATTTATGTGAGCAAATTTGGACTGGGATTGTGTGATGCAGTGTTGCCCTTTCAGCTGCTGATGAATCAGATAACAAATTGACTCTCAGCAGTCTAGACAGCAAGGTATGCCGTTGGCCTCAAAGCCTTTAGATTATCAGATGATGCTCTTTCAAATGTCTGCATTTTTTCATAAGGGAGTTCAGTGAGCTTATTGTAAGTGTTTGCTGGATTGTCACTTTTCACATTCCATGAGTCACTATACCACACATATGTTCTTTAACCCTATTTTTAGATGTTTTAACTTTCAGTGGGGACAACACGAAAGTGTCAAAACCAACACTCAAATAAATAATACCTGGAAATGTTACTGAAATACAGTAAGCTGCACTAGAAATGTACTACTTCTACACTTCCATCTATCTATCTATCTATCTATCTATCTATCTATCTATCTATCTATCTATCTATCTATTTATCAATCTATCTGTCTGTCTGTCTGTCTGTCTACTTAAGTAGGCCACTTGCACTTAGTTTCTTCCCATCTCTACCCCCCAGTAAGGCTGTGCTGCATGGAGTTGTACTCTGATTAGTCTACTACACAGGCACTGAAATGAATGTGGACGTCTTGCTACAATAATTCAGAAAGCCAAATCAAGACAGAAGAAAGACACTGACTATACAAACAGTCATTCTGTAAAATTTCTTCAGAGATAAACAGAGACATGGATTTGTCGCTAGAGGTCCTCTAGCCAATCGGTTACTTCAAAGTCTCTCTCATGACTCATGAGCTTATTTTGGGAAACAAAATCATCAAATTCAACACTGTAGCAATCACTGGCCCCTTCCTCAATCTCCTATTTTCACATGGCTGTAGCATAGCTGGAGAAGTGTATCAAAATAACAGAAGCACTCCTCCCAATTGCAAGGCCAAGAACATTGCACTATGGTAGCAAATGTGAAAGCAAATTCACAAAGCTGCCATGAGCTGCATTCACTTTTAAATGCAATGGGTTCTACCTTGGCCCTTGATAAACATTTATATTTATGCATTTAGCAGACGCTTTTATCCAAAGCGACTTACATTTTGTCAGCTATCAATTGTTCAGGGCCAGTCTCCCCTAGAGCAACTTAGGGTTAAGTATCTTGCTCAAGGGCACAACGATGGCAGCTGGGATTCGAACCCACAAATTTTCAGGCTATTTGCACGCAAAACCTTTCCACCAGTTCCTGTGAAAGCTTGGACAGCAACTTCAATGCAATACTGCATACAGGCTGACACACAAGAGGTGAATATATTGGCTACAAGTGTTAATGGTTTCAGAAAGAAAGCCAAAAGAAGCACTCTTAGTGTTTAAGCATTCAGAAAAAAAACTGTAATGATTCACCCTTATAAACGAATTTATATTTAAGCTTTGTTTATGGTGGCATTTCAAAAGAAATGCAACATTTATACATAGATGAAACTGCTCGAGCGTACGATTGCTTAAATGGTCAGCAAATCAAGGCTCATGCAAGAATCAGGCAGCTTGTGAAAACTGGCAGTATAAGGCAATATAATCCATGTAGCAAAGGGTGAGTGATAGGGTGGCCATGTTGTTGGTTGTCAAAAGAGCATCTCTAAATAAAGAGTTCATTGAGTTGATTAAAACAGAAGTAGACCACAGCAGTGGGAATTGCTTATTTAATGAAAGAGTTAAATGCAACAACAGCTAAGTACTTGTCTGATAGGCCTCAAAATTGCCAAAATATATTAGTTTTTTTAGGACCAGTCTGGCTTCAGAGACTTGTTTTGATGTTCATCGTTTTGATCTTTACTCCATTCCATCCCCAGCAGCACCCCACATCTCTCTATCTCTCTTCCTCTCTCTCTCTCTCTGATTCTCTCTCTTTCTCTCTTTCGATCTCTCCTTGCTCAGCCACAGCAATTGGCTGTATCTGGCTCGCTCCAAGAGGGCTGTATTAATCTCTATCAGCTGGAGTTGAATTACAGCCCAAGACCCAAGCAGCGATGATTAGCGGAGGGGGGAAGTTGTAATCTGTGCCCCGTTGCGAGAGAATGGGCTCACATGGCGAGGATCGCCATGGCGATGCAGGGCCCACACTGTGTCTTCAAACATACAAGGGCAAGGGGCTCATTTTTTAAACACACACAAGGTCACATGACTGCCCGGGCTGCGATGGCCGCGCCATGGTGACTTGTGCATTACGCCCACCGTTAACACAGATGGTCCCTCAGCTTTACAAGACATTTCGATCAAGAGTGGAGATGCATCGTAAGTAGGAGAAAGAGAGGGAGAGCTGAAACTAGATACTAAGAAAGACAGAAAGATAGAGAGAGAGAGAAAGAGAGAAAGAGAGAGAGAGAGAGAGAAAGAGGATGGAGTGACCCTAATTAAAAATAATTTTTAAAAAAATGAACAGGAAACACTGCATTAACCTTAACTGAGTTATGCGATGTCCCCCTAACCACCTACACAAAACCCAGCCACCCACTCACCCACAAAAACACACATACACATGTATGCACACGCACACACACACACACACGCATGCATGCACACACACACACACACAAAAGGGAGGGAGCAATTATTTTTCCTCTGCTATGTAGACCTCCCTGGGAGCAAGCCTAAAGACAGAGCCCTCTTCAGCTCTCCTTCCCTCCTTCTCTCCCTTCCTCTCTCTCTCTCTCTCTCTCCTCTCGCAGGTCTCTCCTTGAGGACCTATGATAACAGATGCGCTCTGCCAGAGGAAAGAAATGAAGGTCTTTGGGAATATCTGCGCCAGGCCCTACATCCCCACTGACCTGCGCAGCGGAAGGCTCATAAACTACACAGGAAACTAGTATTACCCCCCACCTCCCAAACCCACCCGCAATGGCTGCACGGCGCAGCAACAAATGATGGTCTTTAATCTATAACACTGGTCGTAAACACAACACCGTGGCCGTAGAACACAGAAGGCCCCTGTGCCCAGCAAGAGGCAGAGATGGATGGTGGCAACGCACCAATTTCCATGGCTCATTAAGGTGAAAGTTAATGGCAGAGAGGATGAGGTGTGTGTGTGTGTGTGAGAGAGAGAGTGTGTGTGTGTGTGTGTGTGTAAATAATTCATAACCTGCTGCAATTTTTATTAGATTTGGTAGCATATGATGTGCTACACTTGTGAATTTATTCAGCTCAGTTTGTGTACCTGAGAATTAGCATGCAAGCTACTGCAGCTTGCAAAGCAAATCAATTAACCCCTCCCAGCTCCTCTCTTCCATGTACGCTAAGGCTGATTTTTCAGCACCTATATGAACACAGTTAAGAGAGGCTGAAATACATATTGAGTCTGACACACACTTAAGGTTGTGTAATTTTCTGAGAAACAGGGCAGTCTGTGCTTAGGATATTGAAATCTTTACATAAGGTTTTCATGGCAACCAGGTTGTACACAAGGGAAGAACAAGCATGACAAACTGTAATCACTTTAAAGCAATCTGCAGCATGGTCTTTATCCCTGGGAACTATTTGTGTGTGTGTGTGTGTGTGTATGTGTGTGTGCGCACGTTTAATAGAGGTAATCATTTCTCCCTGATGGGTCCTGATAGGCTGCCTTCACCACTGCCTGTTAAAAAAGATTATTTTCTACTCCAGTGGTTTTCAATTTAGATTAAAAAAATGTGTGCTTTTTTGGTGCAAAAAAGATTGGTTGTTGTCGGGCATGGACAGAGTGGTCTTGGCTTGACACATTTAACACATGACAACATGTAGGGGCTGATTGTGCACTTGAGAAAGGTAGTAATGTGTAATGTTGCCATATGTTGACTATTTCTATACTCACAAGTGTGTGTGTGTGTATATGTGTGCGAACCATGACACATGCACTTGAAACCCTTAGGGCAAATTCAAGTTTTAAGTATGAGTAATTCCACTGTAACACCGTGTCCAGGCTGTGAGCTATGTGAGCAAATGTTAAAATAAAATCTGTTTTGTTAGCGATACGTTGTTTTCAGTTGGAATGTCCTTATTGAATGCGATGCTAAGCAGTGTTGCGCGGTCCGATGAGGCACAAGGTTTTGGCAAAGCTTTTGTCACTCGGCCTGTTTCTATTTCTCTCACTCGTGCAGCATCATTCTCTAGTTTGAATGGAGAATCTGTCCGTATAGAACGGCATATTTAACAGACCCAGTAGCATAACAGAGAGCATTCAGTGCTTCACGACCTGACGCTTGCTTGCAGTTCGGACACGGTGTAACTCCAACTCTCACTCTGCTAATCTGTCACCAAATTACAGAGGCCAACAAGCAGCCCATTGCCATAGAGGTGAGCGGCTCTGTGAAATGTCAGTATGACCTATATGTTTATGTCGGGGTGGTAGTATAGCGGTTAAGGAGCCTGGCTAGCATGCTAGTAGCTTGAAAAGTTGTTGGTTCATATCCCAGCTACCACAGAATTACCACCGTTGTGCTCCTGTGCAAGGCACTTAACCCTAAGTTGCTCTGGGGAGACTGGCCCTAAAAAATTGATAGTTGACAAATGTAAGTCGCTTTGGATAAAAGCGTCTGCTAAATGCCAAAGCTGCCTCCTTGCTCTCACCCTCAGCACAGAAGCCTGATTGCAGTGCACCTGACCATGAGCTGGGCAGGGAGCGACAGGCTATAGCACAGCATGTTGCCAATGCAATCTGTGGTTGCTAATGCGCAACTGAATGAGGCGTAAGCATCACATATTGGCAGAGAAGCTGCACTCCTTAACACTAAATAATTATCTGAACAGGTTAATTAAGGAGTTGAAGTTAAAAATCATTTAAACCCTTAGTATGTTGAAATATTTCAGACAGATTTAAAAATCAGACATCAGCTCACCGGTCGCTTGCAATAAATTAGGCCCCTGAGTTAAATTGATCAATGACAGTTAGATTATCAAGGTTCCAAACAGAAAGCTGAACACCACCAAAAACTGAGAAGCACTGCCACAGACAGACTGTCTGACAGACAGATAGACAGACAGTCACAGCTGTGCATTAACAGACATATACTTGAGCCTAAATGCAAGACATTAGTCAAATGTGATGGCAGGGATCACCGACAAATTATTACACTACAATGGATCAATGCTCGTATCAAACATACAATCAAGCAGCCTGTGTGACTGCATTGACCTCTGCCACTGTCAAACTGCTAAATTCACTTACTTTATACTTAAACCCTCCACATCCACACGTATTGCACTTTTTGAGTGAGAGTGAAAGAGAGAGACTTGAAGATAGACGCAGAAGCGTAATTGTTCCCCCACCACCCCTACTTTACCCCCATCCTAACCCCTCACACACACGCACACACAAACGCTCTTTCTCTAAAACACACACACACACACACACACACACAAAAACACGCACAGACAGAAACTCACACACATACACACACACACACACACACACACACAAACTCCCTCTCCAACACACACACACAAACTCTCTCTCTCTCTCTCTCTAAAACACAAACACACACACACACGCACACACACACAGGATAGCTATTAGGTGATAAGCCCCCTGTTCATCCATCTCTCTTAGAGCAGCTGGCTAGCTCTCAGGGAGCCAGCAGCCTATTTGAGGAAGTCCAGGCTAAAGCAGATGAGATGAACCTGACAGACAGATGAAGTCCAACCCGGGGCTGAGGTGAGACTTTTACACAATTTCACAAACACTTAATCAACACACACACACATACATACACACATACATGCACACACACACACAAATGTATGTGTGCATTCACATCCACATCCATACTCACATGGCAAAATTCACTAATACACATGCAGTGATACTAAATTATGACATATCATGGTTGACACGAACACACACACACATACACACACACGTGCACACATGAACACATACAAAACACACACACTGCAAAAGCAACATCCATGGTGCATCCACAAATCATGACCATGGGAGTGTGGACAGTCATATCTGAATCATTTTATGACAGAATGTATGTCATGAGACTTTGTCACCACACACACACACACACACAGGCCATTTAATAGATTGCAATGACATGCAGCCATTCACTGATCCACACTTATATACAGTAAGTCAGCATTACTAAGAAAGCTTATTGATTTTACCTACCATATTTTACCATGTAATTACTCAGAAGTGGGCTGTCAAATGAAAGCAAAATGGTCAGAATGGAGTGGTAATTTCCAAAGGTGCAGTGGCAGATGTATTTGAATACCCTCTCATAAATCAGTTGAAGACAAGCATCATTAGGATGCCCTTGACAGCAGAGCAATACTGTGTATGATGTGCCCCAGAATCAAAGCAAACCATTTTCACACTTTGCTTTTTGCCTCCCACTCATCAAAACCCACCTTTTCAGCAACCCCCCCCCCCCCCCCGACCCGCCCACCCCCCGACCCTCTCGGAGAACTGCCAACCTTGAGCCATTCCTCTTCATTAATTTCGTGTTTGTAATTGTCATGGCAACAGGGGTTGTGTGTGCTTTATTCAATGGCACTTTTCTGCCATTAAAAGAATCCTGAAATCTCCACCCGTGAGTAGCACTGCTGTTTGTGACGAGGAAAAAAAAGACAGAAAAAAAGGAAGAATCTTGAATTTCTCCGTCAGCTTGGTGATGGTGTGAGAGGTTAGTCAGAGCACTGTGTGGGTGGGGAAAGCTTTCAGACTATATCTGACCTGTGGGGGAAAAAAAAACACAATCAGAGGTGTGGGCAGCCAGCCTGGAAATAAAATAAGCGGCAGCTTTCAAATGTCAGCCAGCTGCCTGCATGCGTACTGGAGGAAGACTGGGGGTGTAAACACAGTCATCTGGCAGTGAGGAACGGCACTGCGAGAGTGTCGGTAAAGATGGGGATTTGTTTCTGTCCTGATTGCCTTTATATTGTAGTAGCTTCCCAACTCTATGTAATGGCAGGCAGCTTGTTGATAGCTGTGCGGAGAGTACATTGGTAACGCTCTATCCACATAGACGTGCTATTGAGTTAAACTAGCATCCTAGGGATTCAGCTCACTTGCTAGCAAGCTCAACTCCTGGGCTGTGGTGCTCGAGGTAGCAGGTTTGAGTCCGGGGTACAGGACAATAAAGATTACATGTCAGTGAAAATTCTCATTAATTCAGGTCATGGTAGTCAAAGTGCTAAGTAATATATAACTGGACTTCTTTTGTGGAGCTTGAAGGTGTTTCACCTTTTCATCTAAAAGGCTTCTTCAGTTCTGACCCGATGCTAGAGAACCAGGAGGTATATCTCTGGACCACTGTGGGTGGGGCTGTGATCGGTAAACCACACCCCTCAATGGGTCACATGGATCACTCGTTAACATACGTTAATGTGTGAATTGGCGTGAGAGTCATTATGATCACAGGATCCAGGGAATGTGAACTGCTCTGATGGTGAAGAGAAGTTAAACTTCCTGGGATGGGATCTCAAGGCAGAATGGTGTGTAGCAGACAGATGATGATGCAGCCACCCTCCTCTGTTCAAAGTTGGTTGTTCCAGAAGAACATAGATGGCCTCCTTCACTGCTCTCTCAAACCACCTGTCTTCCTTGTCCAAAATGTGCACGTCAGTGTCTTGAAAGGAGTAACCTCCTTTAGATGCACTGCTGGATTCTGTTCTGACACAGGTTACATTTACAAGCCTTCACTGCTGAGGGATTTGTATGGTTCTTGCACCCATAAAGCAAACGGTTTTGAGCATCACACCTAATCAGATATGTCTCTCCCACTGAGGGACATGATGATCTAGCCAGGCAAGAGCCACTGTAGTACGTACCTCCATTCAGTATAGTATTTTGCTACAGTACTACGTCAGGGTACTCTCCTAAGGCTTCAGTTTCCCCAACCAGATTTTCTAGCAACCAATCAGCAAGAAGAAATTGAAGGCAGAACCAATAGGTTTAAAGTTGGGGGCACTTGGATCAATGAATAGTTTCTCAGCTCTCACCAGTGTAAAGTTAACATACAGACTATATGTGGACAAAGATCTTACACTCAAACTATTCTTAATACAGCCCAACTGCCACTGCGTAGTTTTGTACTGATATGAGTTTATGCTTTGGTTATGCAGCAATAAATATTCAGAAACATTAATTGTTATAGCAGGCTAACTGTGGGAAGGGGAACTCTGTAGGACAGTGGTTGTCAAACTGGAGTACGAGTACCCCTAGGGGTACTTGGATCAATTCAAGGGGGTACACAAAAAAAGTCTGTGAATAGATTCTCAGGTCTCACTAACATGAAGTTCAGGTACAGACTATACGTGGTTAAAGATCTTGCACTCAAATTGTCCCCAATACAACGCAATTGCCACTACATGGTAGCCTGTATATCAATATGAGTTCACATTTTGTATATGCAGCAATAATAATTAGAAAAATATTAATTATAATAGCAAGCTGTCTATGGTACAGGGGGTATGTGAAAGGACATAGACTGTCTCAGGGGGTACATGGCAGTTTAAAGTTTGGGAATCACTGCTGTAGGACATAGATTGACACAAGTGGTATAAGGCAATTAAAATGCTGGGAGCACTGTCATAATCATGGAACAACAAAAAAAAAAAACAGTAGCCTAAGTGGCATTCACAAATGAGCAGTGATAACATCTAAATTTGTGCTTAAAGTATTTTTACCTTACCTTGCCAGACCTGTTGGCCTCTTAATAAAGTGAACCACCACCAGATCATCCAGTTCACTCCAAAGGCTGAAGCGATTACCTCTGAACTGCTCTCTAGTGGTTTGAGTGTAATATGGGAAGCACCCAATTCCATCCACTGTGTGGCAACTGGTGTGCCTCATGGATCAACACTTGGACAGCTCCTCTTCTCACCACACACTTTGTCAAATCCTCTCCTTCTAGGCAGACGACACAGTCTCTGTAATACAGATCTTGGTATGCCCTACAGGTCTCACCAGGTGAATAAATGATACAGATCTTGGTATGCCCCACAGGTATCACCAGGTGAATAAATGAATGCCACTCTGAGGTCATTCACACAAAGATTGAAGTCCTGCACCATATTTCACCCTTAGAGCATGCTAGAAACTTGTGACTTGAGTGAGATTTCACTTGCCCTACCAGATCGTATATAGTCTTCTTTACAGGAATTCTCAAATGTTTCCAAGATACGTCTGGAAATGATATCAGAAACCTACATATAGAGTGCTTCAATGATAAACACAAAAAACCAATGCTTGAATGTTCTTATACTCTTTTGATCCCGTGAGGAAAATTAGGTCTCTGCATTTATCCCAATCATGAATAAGTGAGACGCACACAGCGAGATGAAGCACACACCGACTGCTAGGGCTGCGGCTGGGTAGCAGTGAAGAGTTATGTGCCCTGCTCAAGGGCACCTCAGTCGTGGATATGGACATGGGAGAGCTTCCCCCACCTACATTTTTTTCCCACTGGTTGGGGATCAAACCAGTGACACTTCAGTTTCAAGCCCTAAGCCCTAACCAATAGTTCATGGCTGCCCCTATTTCATTCCCAAACTTCCGTTACGATAACATACGGAATGTTAAAATGGAAGCCCTGTGGGAACAGCAAATTGAAGTCTCTTGAAACAGTCTGAAGCTTCTTTAAGAAAAAAAATGGCCCAGATTTTATTTGTACTGTACATATATCGTGCTCAGTAGGAAGTTGTGTTTTCTGTAGCCAGTCCTCTGGCAGATAATTGGGCACTTGGGGTAGCATGCTCCAATGAAGAGTCTGGCCCTTAGTCCTGCAGCTGTTGTAACTGGCCAAACAATCCTGGGATTTTAAAGTGGGTCACAACAAGCAGAAGTGGCACAAAGTGTCCCACATGATTATCAGCTACAAGAGCAGAAATCAGATGTGTATAGGTTATTAGCACACAAATCATGATCTGCAGCAATTTGTGAATATTAGCCTCCGTTGACCTTCCATTATCTGCCATCCGGTTGAATGTGATCACATTCCAGGAAAAAACAGAGGTCCTGTTTAACCAGTGAAACACTGTATGATGCAAACAATACCTAGACAGAAACAACTAATAAACAAGTTGTCATCAAGAAGTAGGAAACATATTTTCCCATTTTAGTTGTCTGTAAATTCATATTTTCTCAGCATGAGTTATGAGTTGTGAGTCTTATGTTGATGTTTTGATTGGAGTGAGGACGTCACACCAGAGCAAAATGAACTGAATAATTTGGGTTCTGTCAATTAACCAGCCTACTGATCCACAGCCACAGCTATTGTTTTTCTCCGTTTCTCTTTAGTTTTGTTTTAAATTGAATGTTTTGTGTGAAAATGTGTGTGTGTGTGTGTGTGTGTGAGTGTGTGTGTGCGTGTGTGCATGTCTGTGCACTTATGCGAGACTCCATTCCAATGGGTAACTGTCTTATATTGCTTTTTTTAGGTAGCACCCTACGCCACCAGACTATAGATCTCTGGGGAAGGCTACTTTCCTCTCTGACGTCCTTGTTTTCCTCTTTTGTCTTGCCTTCCCTATTTCTGTTCAGTTGCCAGGGGGTAGAGTGTCTTGTTTATGTACATTTAGCATAGTAGGACAAAGGGGCCCTTTTAAATACAGACTTTGATGTAGGCCTAAACACTATACTTATTTGGTTAGTTGTTTTTAGTTTGTTTTTCTTAAATACATACAAGGGTGATATATGATGTACAGTGTGTGTACTACATCCAGGGTTTCATTGTCCAGGTATTATTCTGTTGAAGAGTAATGTATGGATTGTTTTATGGGTTATTGGTAACACTTTACTTGAATTTGTCGACATAAGAGTAAGCCTGTCATAAACATGACATGACGTGTCATGAGCCTTAATTACACATAAATGTTTATGACTGTTACCATTAAAGTGTCATTCGTTTTTTGCAATGTAAAGCTGACACTGTTTGGGATGCAGACTTTACAAAAACCAAATGACACTTAATAACAACAGTCATAAACATTAATGAAGTGTCTTGTCATGTCAGGTCATGTTATATTCATTATACGTGTCATGTTTATGACAGGCTCATAATACTCTTATGCCGACAACCTTAAGTAAAGTGTAACCAGGTTTTCTTCTTTTATTCCAGTCTAGTTGAGTGATTTTCGTCCTTCCTTTTTATTATTTTCCTGTTTTTTAAAACATGTCCTCACAGAACTGGAAGGCAAGCTTTCCGATATCGTCCAAATAGGGACCTTCTAAAAGTAAGAGGCTTTGGAGTACCTCTGAGGCTCCCTACGAGATAACATTGATGTAGAGTTTTCAAATATTTCAAAACATTATAGATAGATCTGTTAATTCCTAAAGTAGGAATAAATATATATAAAATGCAATCATTAAAATCACTGTGATGAGGGATTCTAGACTCTTCTAACTCTCTAATATATTTGAGGCATCTCATTCTGTTTGTATATCTCATATATATATATATATATATATATACATATGAGATGTATATCTTGTTATACCTTGTATCTTGTATAACCCAAGTATAACCCAAGTCAAGTCATTCTCTTGCTTCTAGTTATTTCCTTTTTTATGCGGAGCGTGTGCTTCTTCCGTGCAAGTGCATTTAATCTTGCAGTTGTCATGGTGTTATCATCAGAATCTGAAAAAAAAAACACACTTGCATGATTCAACTGCCGTGTAATCAAGTAACTAAACTACTGCTTTATCCATAAGAGTAAAGGATCCAGACCCTTGCAAACATGACTGTCCTCATAACTGGTCACTGCCACTGGCGCTAACAGGTATTTCAAGATTTTATTAAGCATATTTAAAGCCGTTCATGGCTTTGCAGGAGGTGTCTGAACTGCCTTTGCTGGGGTGTGAATGCCAGAGAAAGTAAGAGAGGGAGAAAGAAAGGGAGAGAAAGAGAGGGAGAAAGCGAGAGACAGAGAGAGAAAGAGAGAGAGAGACGCTTTAAGGAATGTGTCTCAGCCGTAGGCTGAAATTGAAGGTGAGAGAGGGTGAAAGATTACTCTCCTCCAGAGCTTTGAAATGTACTCCCACATAGACCTGAAAATCATTCAAATGAAAACTCTGAATAAAGAAGAAAAAACACTCATGTGTGTGCACACGTACACACACACACACAGCACACAGGGGAAACATAAACACACTTCTCGTTCCAATTATTTTGTAATCCATTATGTTTTGCTCTTTTATTTTAGTGTGCTGTATTAAATTGTTTGAAAATTCCCATCATTTCAGAATTTTTATTAATTTCCTCTCCTCTCTCCTCTGTGTTTGTTGATCATTCATTTTTGGTCCCGGTTCCTCTTTTGTGATCCTATTTACTCTTTCATTTTGGCCTCTGGTTTAAGCTCTGTACACAAACAGAAATCCATTAGCACTGCTATGTGCACTTTTACCGATCACCAAAGAGTTCTGCATTGCAAAGTGCAACTACAAATTGAACAAACACCTACAGCCAGCAAGGGCTGCTATAATATAAATTATATCCCTTAACAATGGAATTCTCTTTTTTGATTGGCTGGAGAGGTGGGAATTAACTTACATATATAAACTAATATAAAGAAAGTTACATATGAAATTATATCCTAAATACAAACAGGAAATAAGTGGGATAACGGCCTTCGAGCTGACCAGTTCGATGGAAATAATGACCTGGCAACGCCGCCACCTCGCCATTAATTCCATCGAACTGGTCACAGCCGTTATGCCTTCCGAAATCAACAATGCGGGTGGGATTGTGCAGGCCTGCCTCCTCAAACAGAAGGCAATGGCGCCATAACAGCAAGCTCAGACTTTATTAATGAATCTGGTTGAACATTTATGATGCCATTTATCCATTAAACGGAAGTGTGACCATTGGATGGGACCAGGGTTATTCGTCAGCTGGGGTTATTATTACGTTTCCTCAAGATAAATGGTGGCAAGCCTCAGGCCTGGCTATCATTAATACAGCCCAAAAGCACACTGTCAACCTCCCTGAGTTACACTATTAGAGTAATTACCACAGCAGCCAGACATTTCTCTGCCTCTTGTCCAGCCTTGGGCAATGCTCTCTCGTGCTTACATTTGGACGCTCATCAGTTACACTCAATGTGACAAACATCAATAGTGTGCAAGCAACATGCTTGACCTCTGGAAAGGTCACCTTTAGCCCTTGGGGATGTGTGTGCGTGTGTGCCAAGCCGTGACACCATAGAAACCAGGATGATCGATCAGTACTTACTCAGATATTACATAATCAGTGTAATGACATAATGACACAGCAAGGATAAAGATATTCCCTTAACCATCTAGCTCACCTCCCACTGAAGATATACTGTTAACCCACCACTAGTCAGTCTCTTTCCATGATAACTTAAACACCCTTGTTGACAGGACACGACTAATAGCAACCGTATCATACTACATCCTAAAATAGGGACAATTCCACCGAAAACTAACTTTTTTTTATCCATAACGGTCACAAAATATAATGGTGATGAATGATTACCTGAAATTTAAACACTAACTATTCTCAGTTGTAGAACTTGCATAACAAAATTGTACAAAACTGTCAACTGTCATTCACATCACACAAATAGCATAGCACTTCAAAAAGTTGATTTTCTGTGGAATTGCCTACAGATATTAGCAGTAAAAAGTGTGATGACAACATGAAAAGTTTTTCTTTTGCTCTCTCTCTCTCTCTCTATTTTCCTCCTCTCACATTCTTTCCCTTCCCTTTTCTCTCGTCACTTCTTCTCACTTCTTTTCTCCTGTCATCTCTTAACCGTGTGCCCCCTCCCCACCACCACTGCCACCTTCACACAGCATTAATCAGCTCTCAAAATAAGTCAGGCGGAGTGTGGCACACAAGGCATTCCCATCTCCAGTCTTAAAAGGTCCGGCAGCATTGTACCCCCCCCCCCAGCCCCACGCACACATACACACACTCCCACCCACCTCACTTGACTCTGTACTATAATAAATGGCTTGACCCAACAGCTATATGATCCATAACATTGCATCTGATTGGAGTGAAAACCACATTTGTAGCCTGTCAGTCATGGCCTTTGGCTCACCCGGCACTCCACTGACACTGTCTGCAAACTGTCTAAGGCGCTGCTCCCCTCTGCCTCTCCTTCCTTCCTTCCTTCTAGGCTCATTTATTCAGATTTATTCCGAGCACGTGTTTGACAACGGAGCCTGTCAAGGATCAGCCCTCCGCCCTTACCCTACAAAGCCCCTCGTGCCCCCTTAATGCCGGTAACCATTCATCAACACTTGCATCAAATCTCCACCTGTCCAGAAAATGCCTCCTGCCAAACCCTCTCTCTCTCTCACACACACACACCCCTCTACTTTTTCACTTGTTGTGTTTTTTTTTTTCACTATGTGTTTATTTGTGCACCTGCTCTTGTGAAAGTGTTGTTATGCACTGTGTGAATTTGAGAAAGTACGTGTAGGCTGTAGGCTTTGTGTGTGTGTGTGCGCGCGTGTGTGTTAGTGTGAAGGCCATGTGTATGTGTCTGTGTGTGTTATCTAAACTCACCAGCTGTGTCCCAGTTTCTGCACACTGTGTCTGACTGGGGCGATTTAGTTCACGGTGTTTAAAATTAGCCGCCGCATCGATCATTTCCTCCGCGGTGAGCGGGTCCCTACCGGAGTGTGGCACGGACCATCCGTCACCTCGCGTCCGTCCGTCCCGCCGCAACGCACCATCAGTCAAGCCGGCGACCCTGTCACCTGCTGACAAAAGAGCCGCCGCCGGGGGAAAAAAACTATCACCAAGGGAACGAGCCCAAACAACACCAGCAGCCTCACTCTCCACACACAGAGCTGAACAAGGCAGCCACAAACAAACTCAGTTCTGTTCAGTTCAGTCCTGCAGCGTAGCCATTTGCCAGCGATATACAACACTGGCTGATGTTCACACCATGACACACACGCATACACACACACACACATGCATACATGCACATATGCAAGCATGCAAACTAAAAAAAACAAGACCATGTTTTGACCTCACCCTTGTATTAACCTCAGTTTACTAAAAATGACCTATTGAATTACCATCAGATCAGATCAAGTGGAATGATGAAAAGACACACTTTATGTATATTTATTATGTATGTGTACTAAATGTAGCCTAAGTGTACTAAATGTAGCCTAAGTGCACTAAATGTACCCTGTCTCAATTGTCTCTATATATCTTAAATATGGCACCACTTGAATCCATAGTGAAGCGTTGTTTCGTCTCACGAAATACTGTGTATACGGCTGAAATGACAATAAAACCCACTTGGCTTGACTTGACATGAGAAATGCAATCCTAAATATAGCCCTCACCCATGTATAAACCTCAAGCAGTTTTACAAAATCAATGCACTAACCTCGGTTAATAGTCGGGAAATTACGGTAGATAACAAGAGTGCAAAGACACCTGAAAATCATTACCACTTAATCTAACAAACATGATGGTGACTGAAATCTATTATTATGCATAGTAAGTTACAAGTGCATAGATAAAGGCTTCTAATGTATGAACAATGCCTTTCAATCATTCATTTTAGCCTTCATAACTGTGTGCATATACTATAAAGAATGAAAGAATTATGCTGTTTGAAACACAGCATCATAAATGCAATTTCTTTCATGATTTTATCTACTGAGCCCTATTCTCTAGAGTGTAAGTGTAAGTGTCACTTACAGTGCATTACTAATATACTTATTAATACACATACTGAAAACCATACAGTATAGTGTGCTGTCACTGTTAAAGTATAGTGTGCTGTCATTGTTAATTGACAGCTCTAAATATGTATGGTATGGTATCATGTACAGCAGGGGTCTCCAACAGGTAGCTCAGGAGTTACCAGTAGCTTGCCACCTGCTTAAGAATAGCTGTGAGAGGGTGAGAGAAAACGTAAATAAATCTCACAACAATCACAAAAAGTGTTAATCCTGTTAAAATCTCTATGATATCAAATTCAAACATTCTGCCCTGTCTGGTACAAAATAATCATAAGTACAAATAAGTTGTGCTGCTCTCTGATGAGAGGTGATAGTAACAGTACACACCAGCTTTGGCTATTATGTTTTTATTATATTAAAAATAAAGGATAGACAATATTTTTCTCCCCACAAATTTTCATGGCACTTCAGATGAGTGTTTGCACTGCGCTGTAAGTGTGTAGGATGGTAAAGGATGTAACATTTATCTCCAGGACCATCAATAATAGACATGTAAAATAGTAGTAGAGCAGCTCTGTGTCACTTTGAGGTTGTTGAGGTAGCTCTTGGAGGAAAAGAGGTTGGAGACCCTGATGTACATGTGATATATAATATTGTAGTATCTGAATCAGTAATCATAATGTGTGACAGAACAGGACATATTCAATCAGGTGCTCATGATCTTGTACATTTTGCAAGACCTGTTTTATGACGCTCTTCAATGTGTCTGTTTTTTTTTTTTTTTTTTTAATGTCTCTTGTGCTCTGTGCTTATCTTCCTCTGATCTAATCAGTTTTTTTTTGTTTTTCTTATTACCTCTTGATGTGTGCTACTAAGTCCTGCATCTGCCCTTTGTTGTTATGTTTCTGTGCAAGTCAATATGGTTGGTGTCTAGTCATAGTGTCATTGATGTGTTTTGTCTTGGTGTTGCTATTGCCACTTTATTGTGTTTTAGATCTTTGTTTTGTCCTGTTTTTGTGTCTTTTCTTAATGTTATAATTTCATTAGTATTGGCTTTTATGAACAACTGGTCGATTATAGTTATCAAACATTTTACCAAAGGACTACAGTTGAAAATTAGCCTGCTGGCTAACAGTGTCACGTTTTCATTGACGCTGTCCTTAAATCAATGAACAACAACAACAACAACAACAACGATAATGTGGAGTCCATACATTCGCATTACAGTCACACAGACAGACATTCAGTCCAGGCTCCCTTGATAAAACTAACAAAAGTCATCACAGAAGTGCCAAAGCTCCATATGCTTTGAGGCATAGGCAATGGACATGATGGCCTGTATACTCTGGCACACTGCAGCACCCACCTCCATTCAATTAAGCAGAGAATCACCTCTATTAGCCTAGGCAGGTTAATAGAGCTGGGTCTCGAGGCCGCATGGCCATTATTGAGTGACCCTGCAGTGATTACCATTAAAACACGCACACATGCACTTTCGCAATCACACACACACACATGCACACACGCACACACAAACTACAACACACACACACACTGCACTTTCACAAACACACACTCACAAAGTACAGGCCATTTAAAAGTAATTTTGGCATCATTCAGTGAAATAATATGTCATTATGCACATTATGTGCAATACGGTATACAATAACACTGTAGTTCTCACTACCTTTTTTTCTCTCTTCCTAATACACACACACACACACACACACACACACACACAAAATATATGTTGACACAGAAAGGCCATTCCCCCAATGACCTCTGACAGATTAGCATACTGGGGCCCATTATAACTTCCTAAGGGAGAGTGGCTTAATGAAGTGTGCTGAATGCATTACTGTGAGCTTGCTTACCCTGTACACTCAAGGTTAGCAATATTACGCATAAACAAGACATTGTCTTTAGCCTAAGGCTTGTGTCAGCTGCACATTATACCAATATCAAACCAAACACTGTAAATGTGAGGGTGACAATTAGCAGTAGCAACAGACAGTCTTGTCTTTTCCTCCTCATCTTCTTCTCTTGTAATGTCTCATGCTGTTTTCCATTGCCCTTTCTTTAAGGCTGCAGCAGGCCTACAGTGTAACCTCTTCTAAGAGCTACAGAAGAGGTCAAACTCATTAACATTGTGGTAGGTTGCAGAAAATGTACCAGGGTGCCATTAATCCAAGTATTACATTACAACTTGTTGTTATTGCTGCTGATAAACTGTATTTCTAACATTTGGTTAAACCTCCTGAAAAGGTATAGAATTTTCCAGAAAGATGCTCAGCATTTCACATGTACTGAAGCAATATTTCAGGTGGCTTCAGTAGTCAAAGCAATCTCCGGTTCGCCATTGTGTTAACAACTTTCAAACTGAACTGGTGGATGTATTGTCTGCAGGTGAAAGAATATTACCACATAAATAAGACTCACAGTGACAGCATTCTGTCTCGGTTTTATGTAGGTGAGCCACATTGAAATTCAGAAGAAAAAACAACAACAACCAACTGCTACAGAGAAAACGGGACTTGTCTGGTCAGGAATAGGCTCATTCTGCGCATTAACGTGCTCTGTATTTTCTGAGGATAATCTTTCATGAAATGGTGCCAAGATCTTAACGCTGATTCTGAAACACACATGCTGGCAGGAAAGCCTGGGGAAATTAAAGAAAGCCCCTGAGAAGTTACAGTTTTCTTATGCCTTGTTAAATGGTTTAATTACCTGACAACAGGTATGGCAACTCAATAGTCCACAGGGATAATATGGTCTTTGTTGTCTTGTATACAACCCATTAGAAATATCTTCAGTTTCCTTAATGAAGACTTGTAGACATTTTAGTTGTTGTATTTTTTCCAGTCAGGATTGTCCCAAGGTTCATGTCATTGTGTGCCCACATATGTACCTAATGGCTATCCATGACAGGTTAGGACTGCATTGATGCTGTTTATACATGTTTATAAGCATTTCGACATGTTATAACCGTTTAGAAGCTTTTTCATTTACAGGCTGAACAGATATGATCATTATCCAGCAAAGGTTGGGCCCACCAATCTGAGAGTCTGATAAGAGAGGATGTCTCCTGAAAGTCATTTGGAAACTGATTTTGTGCCCACATAAAAATGGCGTTCTCTGTTTGGAGGCTGAAAGCAAATTCTGGTTCAGGTTTTTCATCAGGTTTTTAAGTTGGTGTGGAACATATGGTAAGATTGCACTGTAACTTCAAATTCTAGAATAGTATGCTACAGAAAGTTCTGTTCTCTTATTAAGTAAAGATTAAGCTCAAAGGGCCCCAGCAAAGAAAGTGTTAGGAAAAGCAACAGACAAGAGACAAGGCTGCCAGTATCAGGATTAAAGCTAGCAGACGTCTACCTGACAGTATAGACAAAGTAAAGAGACCCTTTATTTTGGGGGTATATGAGAGCTCAGAGGTTCTCTTGAAAGGACCAGGACTGGTCAGACAATAGCACCTCATTACTGAGTCTGCTTTGCCTTTCTCTCTTCCACTCGATTTTTTTTTTTTTTTTTTTTGGGTGGGGGTGGGCGGGTGGCTTTATAGACTAATAAATGAGGGAAGCAAAGGGAGAGAAAGAGGTGGGAGGGAGAAAAAGAGAGAAATCAAACCAGCCACCAGCCACCGTCTACCAACCTAAATAAGATTGCAATATCCCATCCAGACCCTCTCCTCCACACAATACTGTCAAATCATTCCATGCTATCGAGAACCAAGCTAGATGATTGCTTGCTTCCCTTTCTTTTTCCATGCAGTGGCCGCAAGCCCAACACCCCCCCCAAGCACCCCAAGCACACACACACTGCATCCACCCAAATCCACCCATTCTCTGTAGCACTCGTCCTCTGTGGGAAGAACGGAGAGAATCCTATGCCATCGATTCAGGTGTCGGAGGTTTGTGGAAAGGTGTAATGTCGATCGATTGTGGAGATGGCCAGGGTTAAGGGCAGGGTCAGCCTTTTCAATCACACCCAAGGATTTCCTGGGGCTCGTGTAAGCAGCGCAATCAATATCTCATTACCACACGCCTCCGTACACATTCATTCCACCCCCCAGTCAACACACACCCCCAACATACAGAAACAGCACACATGTCGTGCCCATCAACGACATGTATATAAGTGAGAAACACAGCCACACATGGAGGAACACCCAAGACATCATGCATACCCATGCACACGGCAATAGGCAGGTGAAGGTGAATGACGACGGAGAAGCTTTTCATAATGCAATGCACTCCCAGCATTCAGGCTGACAGTTCTGGGCAGAGATACAACACTTGTCTGGCAAGCAGCAAACTGCACCGCCAAGTGTGGCATCATCGCACTTCAGCCAAGGAAAACTCCAGACGCACATCTAGACAGAAGCAATGCAGGGGAACGAGAGATCAGCAGGATGGTGAGGGCACTGCAGGATTCAGGTAAGCCTTGTATGAAACAAAAAAAGCCTTGTTTGAAACAAAACACACAAGATTGAAGTTCATTTCCAATTTCTAATCATTTCCAACACACACATTTAGCTGTTACAGCACTGTGATTGTTATTGGTCGAGGGATATGATGACAAATGATATCCATCTTTCCTACAGTTTCACATTTAGCCACTTTTTCCAAAGGATTGAATAACATCAATACTTGAAAGGTTACAGTCACTCTCTGTACTCTGGGAGCTGGTCAGTCACATGGTCAGTTTAGGGAGGCAAAATTACAAAATAATTGATCTGTCCATCCCAGATCAATAAAGTTATAGAAATGTCACGAAATGCAGCTTTGTCTGTACAGTATGTTGTAACGTGCACACCTGAGCACACACAACGCGCGTGCGCACACACACACACACACACACAGGGAACACACTGTTCTCAGCAGTAATTTAAAGCACTTTAATTTGTTTTCCTTACTCATTAATGGCTGTGGACATGTTTTCAGTGTCAAATGGATCACCCGTTCAACATCGGTGGCCTCGGAGAGAAAGAGAACTCTGGCAAGTTTATAAAAAGTGATAAGACAGTCGAATAAACTTAATCATTAATTTTGCAGCATCTTCTTCATGCATGCAATTAAGTACCCAAGCAAAGAACTGAAGTGACAAAACATGTATTTTCTCCGTGTATACAAATCAGTGCTATTTACAAACATAACATACATCTCCGGCTTTCACCATTTCCCCCTGAATTAGTTTCTTCTCAACAGAGCTCAGCATGGTCCTTGACTTCCATCTATGGAAATGAGAACTGTGCCTCTTAAAGCACATCGCTCTCATTCCACTTGACATTTCAGCCAATTAACCACACAGCAAGGAACCATGTGAGTCTGTGAATCTCTCGGCTGCTGAATACCACATTCTAGTCAGCCCATATATGCCCATATATGTTTACAATTGCCCATATATGTTTACAATTCCTGTAAGCATGAAATGGAGGTATTGTTTTTATTGTATGCAGTGGGTTGAGATGGAAGAGGTGAATCGACGACAGAAGGGGTGTGAGGTGTAGAGTGAGACAAAGTGAAATGGAATGTGTGTGTGTGTGTGTGTGTGTGACAGAGAGAGAGCGAGAGTGGCAGGGAGCAAACAGATATGATCAAAGTTTTCATAACCTTTTAATTTCTCTTTCCCTCTCTTCCTATCTGTCTGTCTGTCTGATTCATCATTGGTCTGTATGTCTCTTCTGGGCCAAGATATCCATCGAGGTACCCAAGACTTTTATTGCATGAAGGTCAAGCAAAGTCAATCAGCATTTATCTTAAATTAGATCGCAGTTTATTTAATACCAGGAGGGGAACAGTGGATAGGCAGACAGAGGCTTTTTAGATCATGTCTGAGAAGCTGGGTGGAAGTGGGGTAGAGAGAAAGAGAGAGAGGGAGGGAGAGAGAGAGATGATTAATTCATGCTCTGCTATCTCAACATGCTTGAGTGCCTGGATGTGGCACTGAAATTACTCGCTACAACACCATATCACCATATTTAAAAACACCCAGGCATTCGGATTATCTCAAGGTTGTCCCTCTCTGGAGACATCAACAAGCTACCCCGGTAAGGGGCTACTATTTTCAGTAGCAGGGGCAAGGCGCTGCGACAATGTAGTCAGTCATGTTACTGCCTCCTGCTGCAGCCTAGCTTTCAAATGGTGCACCAGCCTTGCAAGCCATAAGAGAGTACAGGACAGGACGCATACTTAATGGAGCTTGCCTCACATGACAATACAATTAAGCAAAAATAAATGGGCTTCCCATTCCATCTGAAAACCCAGTGTGTGTTAGCAAGTGAATAAGTGTGTGCAGCAGCACACATGAAAAATCACCCAGATACTGAGAATAATACATTAAGCCACAGAGTTAAATTTATGGTCAGTGTCAAAGGAAGTTTTCCTAAGAGGTTCACAATACCTACGAAGATAGGTAGGTCTGTTTCAGAAAGGCTGTAGTGGAGGCTGTGATAACCTCCTAACCTACTGCTTTGTGAGACATCTCAGTCAAGATTAATTGGGGCATGTTGTTCAGTTGCTCATCCAGACCAGGTGTGATGAAACAAATGGAATCTAACATCCTAATGGAGGAACACATAGTGGGCTATGCCTAATGCAAAATGTGTCCGACTTCTGCAGAAGGCTGGGCTTCATTATTTCTCCATATTATGTTGACTTTGCTTGACTCTTGTCGTCTTACATGATAGCACCACTGTGTTAAGAAGTTTAACTCAGTCACTCTGACAGAAAAAAGTTACCTATCGGCTTTCTTTCTCCGTTTCCCGCCTTTCATTTCTCTCGTCGTCTCTCTCCAATAACTCAGCACAAATGAAGCGCGAAGAGAGAAAATGCGTGTTAATAATTAATGATTGGCGCAGCTAGTCGAAGCAGTGAGTCAGAGAGCCCTGTCTGATGTTTAGTATGCATTTGACTGCTTCTGCTTCTGCCTCTGCTCGCCTGGAATCCGGCTAGGATAACGCGACTGCCGACTACCAGCTGGCTGCGCGTGGCAGCACAATGTGGCACCAGGGAATACTTCCACAAACACGCGCGCGCAACAGAAAAAAAGGTAGAAAGGCAGACACAGAAATACACTTACACACCCACACTCTACCAGCATTTCTCTCTCCCGCACACACTCACATGGTTGCTTCAGAGGGGCTCACTGGCACGCAGACGCAAGCTGTACTGTTGAGTTTCAAAGGGAGGTATACGCCTATACGCCCATTATACCGGCACAAGAAGAACACAAACTCTCTCTCTCTGTCTGTCTGTCTCTATCTCTCTCACACACACACACACGCGCGCGCGCGCATGTACACAGTTTCCCCTTCAGGCTGCTCATCACGTAACTGCTGCAACACCATTGCTGTGCCGATATACACGCACAAAGGGGCCCTGCCAAATATGTCTGTCTTCCTCTCTGACTGCAGGCTACCTCTCCCTTCTCCCTTTCCCTACACCCCTGCTTCTCTGTGCCTCACAACTCATTAATCTCTCATCTCTCGCTCTGTGAACTCCCTCGGCGAGCAAGTTTGGAAAACTTTAGGCTGGAGCAAGGCAAGCACGCTCAGTCCTCCATTGAGCTGTTCCGCACTCATTAGCCCTCCATTACTGCCGATCGATCGCGACGCAGGGCCGCCTCTAATGCGGACCGGCGCTCTTCTCTCCTGAGGGAGGCCACGGATAATACCCTCTCAGCTGCCTTTGGGGGCGGTTGCATCGCGGATACCAAGCTGACTGCCAGTAGCACGCAGAGCTCTCAGCACCCTGCTTTGATGGCGAGGCTGCGCCCTGAGCTGTGGTTTGAATGCAATCGAGTGTGCCGCTGCGGCCTTGAGTGCCGTTCTGGAATCAGCCTCGACACTTAGTATTAGGCTCAAGGAGATGAAGCAGGGCCTACTCCTCTGTCAGGCGCAAGGTGACTGTTCTCAATGGTTCACAAAAGCAGTAGCACAAGCAGTTAGTCTGGTGAACCAGACTATAACATCAAGGGTGCGTCTAGTTTTCTTGGCAAACCAGCAGTGCCTGCACCCCTATTGATAGCTGGCTCTCAAAATGGTGTTTGTTTCATTTTGTTTTCTCCCATGTGGCATGGTCAAAACAATTTGGGATGTTCTGGTGTAAACGAAATATCACGGAACCACAGCCTATTAAAACAGCCAAACATCCGAGCAAAGCACCAAGAAATAGTCTATCTTTTTTCCCCTCGACCTGTCACCTTAGTTATAACTGACAGCCTACGCTGACTACTTTGCATGATTCACGTTTGAAGTATGCGGTCGATGAAATGTTCAAGGGATATACATGCAGATGTAATAAACTCACCATGAACTCTAGAACTTGCTTGCTAGCGCACACAGTTCGTGGAACAGATTAGTGTGGATTAATCTAAGAACCACAGTGCCCCCTAGAGGAGACGCTGAAGACATGCCATGCAAATTTTGAAATTTGCATTGTGGGCCTCATCATGCAACCTGGCAATTAAGCAGCATTGCTATTTCATAGTGTCTAAACACATTAGACAATAATGTTACAGGATATTTCTTTATTTAATGTGTAAATATTATTTAGCTCAGTAGAAATACATAAATATGACTCAAGGGAAAAAAAGAAATAAAAAAATATATAATTTAAATAATACAAAAGCGTCTGTAAATTTCACTGGTTCTCCTTTAGCTTAATATAATTAATTAATTTATTAATGAATGCTTTATACTTAATAACTCTAAACTATCACTATCTAGTGCACCTTTTCAAAACCATTTGCACACAATGAGAGAAGCATACTCACTTTACACTACTACAATATCATACAGTCATAAAATATATCTTTATACAATTGGGAAATACAGTCATTTGGAAATATTCACTAAGGATTTACTTTAATAGTCTCAAAGCCTCTGATCACAAGTGGTATGTTGTTCAGCATTAGGCTTGCATGGAGCATCTTGATTCCTGCCATCTTAGGGGTGAAAGAGATAGTCTCCAGCATGGTTGCACCTGGATTCAGACCTTGGACCCTGCAACATATGACATATGCCATCATGATAGAGCTTTTTTTTAGATTTTAAGTTGAAGTTTGAACATTTTTACAGCATGTATGTTTTTATGCCCCCCAAAAACACTGTCTTTTGTGGTTTTGCTACAGATCTCAACATTGTACTCACATGACATATTTGATCCTGTGACAACATTGTACATTGTCAGGTATAAAAAGGAAGGACCTGATCTTCCTGTCTATGCATATCTCAGTTTTTTGTCAGAGCTTCAAACAATAAGCTGCCCTACTGTGTATAGTTCCCATTCCAGGTATTTGCACTCTCCCATGTCAGATAATTATAGGTCTTGAAAGTTTTATAGCATGTGGTTAAGGGGCATGTCAAACCAAAACAGACAGTCATCCAAAACCACATTGTGGACATTCCAGTTAGGACAAACCGTGAGCAAGGATCTGCCCCGCTTTCCACCCGACAAAGACTTGCATTGATACATTGCATTACATTTACATTTGTGCGTTTAGCAGACGCTTTTATCCAAAGCGACTTCCAAAAGAGGATAACATTCAAGCTACAGCACAATGAAAAAACTAACAAAGAGTGCATATTGCTAACATAAAATTTGCAGTAAGTCTAGTTGAAAGTGCAAGCTTATCAGCTTGTCAGCATGCAGAGGCAGTTTGAAAGACAACCGCTGATTCCGCCCCTTGGATTGAGCCCGGTCTATCGGTCATGTTCAGACTTTACATTTTGATGTTATAGTCTGGCTTGTCAGGCTAGCATATCACTGAACACAAGCCACATTATAACTCTATGATGATATCCTTGGGACCATTCTGTTCTGTCTGTTTACTGAAGCACAACTCAATTGTATGGTGTGGGGTGGTAAATTTCTTGAAGTAAATTACGCACCTTATGATGACGTTGCTCTCCAGCAGACCAGAGCCTGCTACGATCATCTGTCCACTGATGGGTATGTGGAATGGGTTAGTGAACTTCAGCTGAGCCTGGTGCTCTTTCTGTTGCACCACATTTTGTATATTTGGAACCTGATAGATGGGGCAGACGTCAAGCATATACATTATCAAATGCATAAAGGTTTAGGCTTCCTTTCCTCAGTTCTCTTTAACTACATTTGAATCTGTAACTACATGTTTATGTCTTCATTAATCTCTTTTTCATGCAGCGTTGGCAATAGACTTTTCTATTTTGCAAGGAACTCAGTGGCTTAGTGTCCCTGTAAAGACACCGTACCTGTATGTCAATCTCAGGTGTGCCAATGTTAAACTCCTCATAGGCCAACACTCGGTCCTGACTTCCTTCATCTTGAACCACCACAGCCAGGTTGACCAGGTTGTCCCCAATCAGGGCACGGCACACCTCATACGGAATCTGATGTGGTATCTGCAGGGCTGTGGATTGGAACACAGAACAGTGTGACTGATAGATAGAATAGGAAAATTAAACATAATTACTATGCAATATAAAATGTGTACCAGTTGGTCACACTGTTGACATATGACATAGTTGCAATAATGGAAATAGCTTGGGCTTACATATTTTTGTCATTACATCATACAACCTCCCATTCAGTGAAAATCATGACCACACCTCTTTTGTGAGGGTGTGTCTGGGCGCACCTATCCATCTTATTCTGCCCTGCCTATTTTAATAATTTTTTCCTGTTTACTTTGGGTTGGAACGTCTTACGTGAATGCCTCACCTGAGATTCATGGCCAAGCCATGTGTGGTGTTGTGTGGTAGGTTTCCCTCGACAAAACCAAAAGAGCACACATTTGGCTTTTCCAGAGAATTCAGCGCTCAGCCCCCTGGACTGCACATATGTTACTACCCATGAACACACATGAATTTTGCGATGATATTAATGAGCGCTAATGATAACCGCAGTTTCAACCCTCAACAAAAATGGTGTCCCCCTTGTTTCCACGGAGAATACAACCAATGAGTCCTGCCCTTTCCAGCCTGACTCCATCCACCAGATCTACTACGAGTCATTCATTTTTTTAATCCCCTGCACCTGTCCACGCCTCATTTAAACCCTCCTGTCTTGCCTCTCCTTGTGTTGCCTTGTTTCCGACGCCGGAGAACTGTCTGTTAATGAACCTTGTGTGGTTCCCAGTTCTCATTACTCGCTTTCTGTTCTGGCTTCCATCTCCTTTGTGTTGTATTAATTGTTTTGCTTTGGAAATTAAATACTGCACTTGCGTTTGGTCTCATCATTCTGTGACAACCAATTGAATCACATAAGTGACCAGAAAGAGAGAGGAATTAGGCTAAGTTCTTAAGAGTGAAAACAACCATTGTAAATTTGAAGGGGAATGTAAAGAAATGATCGTAAGGTGGATTTAGAGTTCACTGACCTTGATGAGGGCCGATCTGCACGACCCTGTGGTCCTCCCAGAAAGTGTCTCCTGGGCTGTTGCTGTATTCTTTGACCTGGGCGTTCACATGTTGGCTCAGTCTTTTCACTGTGTTCTCCAAGTTGGTCACCACAACTGTAAACCTGATGTCATCGCCTGCCTTTGGCACATGGAGGAACTTCAGGGACACTGTTAGACCTTGTCTAGGTCCTGATGGGAGATAACCATGCGCAAGATGGTTAAATTAAGTCCTATTCAAACAGGGACACTTCACTTCAAAATTGTAGTCAGTAATTAATGAAATACACAAAATTGAACTTACTTCTGAAAACCGGTTCTGAAGAGAAACCTAAAGAACAAAACATGTGTTAAAATTCATTGCAGCAAGTAAGACTGCTGTTGATATTATAAAAGTACACACCCTGTATTAAAATGAGAAAATACATACATACATACATACATACATACATACATACATACATGCATACATACATACATACATACATAAAGTGCTTAAACAGATACACAACATGTAACTTACCTCCGCGGAGGGCTGCAGGTTCCGGTGAATTACCTGGAAAGAAAAAAAAACAACAGTAAGATTATTATGTTATTGTTATAAAATGTACAGATCATAAAACACATGAAAAAAAACATAGCATGGTGAATCAGACACACAAAACTGAAATTACTTCTGTTGAAGGCAGTACGTTCTGGTGAGTGACCTAAAAAAAAGAATACATACACATATATAAAAAACTACAATGAAGCCAGAAAGATTGTTATTGATATAAAATGTTCAGATTATAAATTATATGAAAGCACATAGAGTTGAGTTAAATGCATAAATTGTATAACTTACTGTTAAAGGCAGTAGGTGGTAACCGAGCTGCAAAAAAAAGAAATATATTGCAGACAATAAGCTTGTTATTCATATTTAGAAATTCTAAAGATTTCTATTTTTCTATGCTTTTTTTTATTTTATATATAGCATTTCATCCTACTTCAAATGGCAACAAGAAAAAGAACTCTCAAAAAAAAAAAAAGATCTGAATGTCACAGAGGGTTCAGTGGCTGGAGAGACCAAATTGAAAGCCTACTATTAGTAGAACTCTCAAGCAAACCAATTAGAACTGACTCTTGATTTGACTGCAAATGTAGGTTAACATTAAAGATATTTCCCAGTAATGTCTAGCTTTAAAAGCTAAATAATGTCACACTCACTGAATTTGGCCATACATATATCACACATACATTGTAGTAAATACAATTTCTATATTATTGAATTGTTGATTTTTAATATGCAGTAAAATGTTTGTTGTTGATATCCTTTCACTTTTCTCACCTTTCTGATCTTTGTAATCAGCTGTGATATTTTGGAAGAGATTGGTCCCCACGGCCTTAGTGCAGATGAGCGATCCGACTCGCTCTGTGTCCACGTCCACCAGGATGGGCTGATTGTTTGAGACTATGAAGGTGTGCACCTCAGCGTTCATCTCTGCATAAACAAACGGGACGTCGTACGGTACGTTGAGCTGTTTGTTTCGCACAGCCTTAACCGGGGTTGGGCCACACCGAAATATGCCTGGAACACACCAATCAAATGCATTTAGCAAAGCACACATGCTTTTAATTCACCCACATATGAGTGAGGCTGATATAGCTGATATAAGAAGCTGTTCACAAAAGAGTGATGAAAATGGAAGAGAAATAGAAAACAAATAACTGAGATGTCAGTCTATCAAAAGGCAGATTATTTTGTTAATTTGTTAAACCAGAGATGATCAGTGAGACACAAATGGTTTGTGCAGACACACCAAATATGGGTGGGCGTTGACTGACCTGCGCTCCTCTCCTGGGGGTGGGATCCAGAACCTGCCATCCATCATAGAGAATTCCAAAGTCTGGACGCCTCATCCAGGCCTCCACCCACACGTGGAAATTCCTGAAACGGAATGAAAACAAGATGTTTTAATAACAACACCACCAACATCAGTGGCTACAACTGCATTGTCCTGCCAGACAGAATGCTTGTGGGCGATAACAGCCACTGGTCGAGGAGAACTCACCAGATGCTGTCATTGCTGTGAGGAAGCTTCTCCCCCATGGCAGAGTAATACTCCTCGATCACCAGGTTAGCATTGGTGTCGTGGGCTGAGTTGAAGTTGGTGATCACACGACAAGGAATACCCAGCACCCTCATAACTGCAGTCAGAAACCAATAATACACATTACAAACTTATAGCAACAAATTCACCGTATTAAAATATATATATATAAAATAATAATAATAATATATGCATGTTTCTTCTCATGAGAATGAAATATACTGTATATGTATATGTATATTATAAAAATCTTATACAAATCTAATAATCTAAGAAGAAGAAGAAGAAGAATCTATGATAATCTATAGAATAGATAATCTATGGTCTTTGATCACACATTCCAATAGATTGAGGCTGACTGATAGATAGCAGACACGACTATCGAAAAGTGGCATGGACTTGCAATGGTGCGTAGAAAAATCAAACCCAGATTGTCATTCGGTGATGTTGCCACTGCTCTAACCTAGTATTTCAGTAAACAGACCATTGCCTTACCAGTGCACATGACTGCAGCGAAGACCCAGCATTGCCCGTATTTCACTGGCATGAGGTTGGTCACAGCCCACTGCCTTAGAATGTCCCCGCTGCCAGTCCACTTAGTTGGGTGGACACCATCACTGTAGCTGCCTGACCATTTGCCCATCAGGATTCCACGGTCATCCTGGCTATTAATCTGAGTGTACAGGGGGAAATGCATTAAGAATGAAATGCACAAGGCCTTGCATTCTTGCTCTCAATACACATACAGTACACTTTTTAAGCTATTTGGTTTATTATGACTTAAGGTAATTACAGCATTGTGGAAGTGATGGAATATGAGCAACCAAACAGTAATATTTAAATATTTTCTACCATTTTTTCATGTGACCTCTATAGCTGAATACAAATAATCATTAAAATCATAAAAAATGTGAATTATCATCATTATGGATGTAATAAACTCATGGAATCGAATGGAATACCCCTTTTACACAAACATCTTTTGCTTTTTCCTGATAGGGCAGTGGAGACTGACAAGAATGTAATTGGAGAGAGAGAGAGAGAAGTTGGAATGAAACCCAGGCCCCTGTGAGCCACTCAGGCCTGTGTGTGATTGGGACACTGCCCCTGTTGTCAGTAGCATTTGTTTAGGTAATTGTGATGTGAGGTACGCCTCAGATGGCTCTCTTACCATGGCAGTCACCACTCGGCTGATGTAGACGGGGTCGGCCCGGCTCAGGTAATCCGACTTCCAGTCCTGCAGGTGCTGAGGACTTGCATCAAGAAGTTTCATGCAGATCTTTAAGATGTCTGCCTCATACTAAACCAACAAACACACATGATCAGAATTATTTACGGCAGTTAGCGAGCTCCCATTCAGAGTCTACACGGAACTTGAGACAGGACGACGTAGGGTGACCAGACGACCCTGATTTTGGTGGTCTGTTCCCGGTAAAATACAAGAAAACTCACTTTGTCTCTGATTTTTGAAGCTAAAACATTTTTTTTATTTTCATGATATTGACTGTAGAAATAGGAATGTCCCCTGTTCCTGGGGAAAATTCAGGGAAATGACCCTGATTTTCATCTCAGAGGTCTGGTCATCTTAGTACAACATGGTGCACAATAACAATGAAAAAGAAACTCAAAAGGCCAGTTGATGCATGATGTGTCTCACCTGGTCAAAAGACCATGGTCTGGATACCACATTATTGGGAGTGCCCATATACATAAAGCCAAAGTCATTCAGGACATATTCTTCTCTCTGATGCACCGAGGACAGATAAACAGAATCATCTGTAAAAGACACAACACAAGTTTACTCGACTGCAGGTGGTACAGCTCTGTGAACTTTTCAACCCTGTGCTTTGAGTACTGCCTACCGGCATGTTCCGTTGACCAATTTGCATATTGCACACAGCTTTCTCGATCACAGTTAACTCACTTAAGCACATGTTCCACTAATAGCAAATCACAAAAAATATACCCATGGTTTGGCTGGCTCACCTTGGCACCAGGGATTGCAGAGCAAGGTGAACTCTCCTAATCTGTAGCTCCTGTAATTGTATGTGGAGAGCACGTGCAACTGGAGCTGGTAGACGCCCACAGGAGCTGAGGCAGGGGTGCACAGATGGATTGTCACTGTGTTAGGATCAGTGTCTAGCAAGCTGCCAATCTCGAAGAAGGCTCTCCAGTCAGGTCGCGTCGACATCCCGGAGAATGTGACAGGGACTTGGACATACAGGTCACCTGTAGAGGCAGAGAGACAGGGAGCGATGGTGAAGATGTTGTATATTCATGCATATACACAGACAGAGTGAGAGAGAGAGAGGTAGAGAGAACAAAAAAGACTGCAGACTGCCACATAGACAGAGCAGTATAGCACACCTAAAAGGATTTTAAAGATGAGTCTGTGTCTGTCTGGGTCGTACGCTGTGCCTTCCAGTTTCAGACTGACTTTGAAGGGCTGCCCCCTCCTCACCACCAGGCTCCCCTCACCCAAGCCTTCTGTTCTGTGACTCTCCCCATTCTCCTTCTCTTCCAAGTTGACTTGCTGAATTTTCAAATCTGCACACACAGAGAGAGAGAGACAGAGAGAGAGGGAGAAAACATGTCATTAGATTTCCACTCCGGTCAGAGTTTTCATATTGAAGAGAGTTTTCAAATTGAAAAATGAAGACAAATGTGTGTCCAGAGAGGTAAAGATAAAAAAACTGGACAATACTGAAGCAAAATGAGGTAATACAATCAGCATGTCTGCTGCCCTGTGAAGGGGAATCATTCACTCCTGTACCAACCTTCCATTAGATAGCGTGTTAGTTTGTCAGTAAATGTTACTTTGCCGTGGTGTATCTGTCCATCTTTATTTAAGCACTCCTGACACACCCTGAAAAGGAAGGAAGGGAAAATGTGAACATTCTTGTTTTCATGCTGGTCTGAGCAATTTCGCAATCAGGTGAGGCATATAGTTGACGTCATGCAAGTCAATACAGCGCTATGCCTAACAACAAGGATGGAGATATATGTAAAATAGTAACATCTGTCTGATAGGGGGTAGTCATAATAAAAGAAAAAAAAAGAAAAAAAAAAGGAATTGCCAGAACTTTAGGCCCAAGTTTCATGAAGTGGGAATGTGCGACACAAACTCTATGGACTGAAAAAAGCACCACTGTGGGAAAGCTGTCAAGAGCATGATCAGATAAAACAGATGTGTGAACCTGTGCTTTGCTACTGAGGGCAAGGCAAAACATAACAGCATAAAGACCACCTTGAAGAACAGGTAAGGTTCCGGCACAGTGCATGTGCTTTACAGAATGTCTCAGTCTACAGAACTTGAGGAATGAACATGCAATATGATTGCATGTGGTTATTATTCCTATGTAAATGTAACACATTACACAAAGAATATGTAATGTAAGGACCGTCTCCTTCTCAAATTTGAATTTGCTGTTTTGCATTATTTTTTTGGTTTTAGCTCTGAGGGAAACGTTCCTTTAATTTAATTTCAGCTTAAAGCATCAAGGCACTCCTTGAGTAAAGGTAAATGTCTACAAAGGACAGGTGGAAGCAAGATGACACATGCTTGTTTAATCCCATAGATCTGAGGTTACCACAGGGCCTGTAGGGGTGAGGTTAGGTGTGTGTGTGTGTGTGTGTTTATCCTTGGGTTTCACTGATGCATCCGGTGCTGAGCAGTCTCTCTTTCCAACACACCTTCTGATTCACCTGGGAGGGCCTGAAAGACAACCAAATACAATTATGCCTCTCTGTATGTGAGATTCACTGGCAAGAATCAGTACTGCTGAACACCTACTGACACTCCTAGGCTATGCCCCAATTTCACCGATGGAGTAATCATGGGGTTCTCATGGGGTAATATGGTACAATTCTCTAGAAAAGCATAAAACTGAGTGACATTTCTAAACCACTTAGAGTGGCCAAAGTCTAACGTCTTTCTCACCCCAAAGAGCAACAAGGTGCGCCTATGTGAGCATGTTGGCCAAGAATGCAATACACCATCCTTAATTTGGTTGCTTAATGGGCACAGTAATCCCACATTGTTTTGAACGCACCTGTAAGTTTCCTCGAAATATCTTCTTACAAATGCTGAGTAATCAAGCACAAGGGGAGAAGATATTCCCTGAGACCAAAATAACTTACATGCTGAGAACCTAGTAGGTCTACATGCCCATCAGGTTTTATTGGCCCCATGTGTCGGTGTCCCCAAAACCGTAAACGGAAACAATTTGACAAATTTCTATAGGTGCACTACTGTACAGAAGGGTGGTTGTTGAGGGCTCACTAGATATGTCCCTTTGGGACCTACGTACAAAATGTCATTGGCCAAAGCATTACAGTTCTTGCAGGGGCACCAGTGTTTGCAATACATTTACATTTACATTTAGGCATTTAGCAGACGCTTTTATCCAAAGCGACTTACAAAAGAGGATAACATTCAAGCTACAACACAATGAACTAACAAGGAGTGCGTATTGCTAACATAGAATCTGCACTGTTTTAAGTTGAAAACTACAGCATACTTGGGTGCATTAGAGCTAGACTGATGTGAATCCTTGAGATTTATGTGACACTGAAATTTCATCTGCTCAGGTGCTTTGGTTGTCTGTGTCGGAACTTTTGTTCCGGGGGTGCTAGCTGGGGGGGCGGGACAAAATATTTTACTACACACTATGGGCCCACTAGGGCTACATGTCTACCAAGTTTTGTTTCAGTGTGTTTCAGGTGTTTCAGTGACCTGGGAATCACTGACAATAGGTACCACAAGGAACGTCCCATGTTCTAAGAGGGCCACAGTGGGAGGCGAGCAGCCCAACAGGACCAAAAGCTACTACGCACTATTGGCCCACTGGGGCTATGTGTCAAGTAAGTTTCAAGGGCGTTATTTCCCAAAAATGTGTGTTTTGGATGGTCCACCTCCACCCCCCACCCCCAGTGCAGGAGCGTCAGGAAAAGCTACATGTTAAAACATGTCCATTGAGTTTCATAATACCCGCTTTTTCAGTTACCTGGCGACAGATGACGAGAAATAATTGAGGAAAAAAAAAAGATTAAGAAAGGGCACTCAAGCAACACCTGTGCCCTCTGCGCTAATACCAAGAATGGAATTCTGAGAATTTCTTGACTTCCACACCTTTGAATAAGACTGAGAGAAGACTTATATAGTACTGTTATTTAATCATGTAATTCAGTCATATATTCATTACATATTTACAAAATGATCAGGTAAAAAAAAACATTCTAGACATTCAAACAGGATTTTTTCACAGTAGGAACCCATGTGAGGGGGGAGGTGGTGTTCCTGCTCTTTCCACTTATTTCAGTATGTGAAAGGGGGAAAGTGTGAGGACTAATCTTACTGCTGAATAGTTTACTTTAGGAAAACAAAGAAGAAAACATTACTTAAACAACACTTAAATTTACTCTGAATTTAACAGCTCCGAGGACCTTTATAAGTTGGAAACCAACATGACTGATTCAGTCAAAATCACTGAGAAGGCATATAAGGTCAAAGCATGGTTTGGAAAATGAAGCTAAAGTTATGGAAGTCATGTTAAATTACAAGCCTCACAGAACAGGTACAAAATTCTATTCTATTAATTCAAAATTCTATTCTATTCTTTGCCTGCGAACACTGTACACTTTGTATGCTATAGTTTAAGTCCTCTCTTTGTAAGTTGCTTTGGATAAAAGCGTCTGCTAAATGTAATGTAATGTAACAAAACAATCACAAAACATGTTCTACTTATTTGTTGAATGAATAAAAAAAAATCAAACCAAAATACAATTAAAGGCTATTGGCAAAATTATAATGACATCAATGACATTATACTAGACCCCAAAGTATTGCATATGCTGCAAACAATGATATCCTTGGATCATACAGGATAAATCAACCTCAACACCTTCCTATTTAAAAACACTGTCAACTGAGAAAGCTTACAATCTGATTCACCTACATTGCCATAATTTAGTATTAAATTATATTATATAAATGAAATTACAGTAATCGAAGGGCCTGATATTCACTTGGCCTTGCATGACTGAATGTGTCCATACATTTTATTGACTAGTAGCCAAGCGCAAAGATAAGGTCTCACTTGGCTACTGAGGCCTTGGGTTTGTTATAAACAAGGAAGTCTGTTACATCGTGCCAGACGTTGCTGTCATGGTAGAGGTAGTTCATGGAGGACTGGAGGGATGGCTGCAGGGTGTGGGGATAGTACTCAAATAGCCACAAGACGATACCCCAAACTAAGGTGGCAAACATGGGGAAAGGGTCTCTCTTCGGCTGAGGGATGTAGCCTTTCTCCACGGCCAGACGTGAAAGAGCAAAAAGGATCCTGGAGAGTAAGTACATATTTATCTGAAAAGGAGAGAGGTGCAAGGGATAATGGACAAGTTATTCTAAACACGCTTTGACAGTTTGAACTGAAACTTTGTGTTGGAAAAAGTGCTTTTGTTTCTGCCAAAAAAACAAAAAACCAAAACGAAACAAAAACAAAAGAGATGTCAATTTGAATTTATTTGAACGCAGGTGAATCTGCAACCTTACCTGGCTATTGATGTTGTTGTTGTCCCCAAACACAAGCCACCCCCCAAGGCATGCAGCAAGGAAAGACTGCGACTGCAGGCTTTTCCCCTGGATCTTTACTTGAAGAGCCTGTAGCCCTTTGTATATGAAGACGAAGTAGGCCAGATTCCGTGAGTGAGTGTATGTGGCTTTAGCAATGGCTTTCAGCTTGTCTTTCAAGCTGAAATGATAAAACAAGGGAAGAACAGCACTTCTCAGCTATTAACATTCTGGTATGATCGGTCTTTGAGAGGCTCAGACAGGAAATAAAGTAGCCAGTCAAATGTTACCTCCCACTCCTGAACAAAAATGTCATGACAAGGGCATGTGGGGCACGGATTTTTGCTCCATATCTGAAAGTAGAGCAGCCAACATAACGAGATTACCCAGAACGTTTCATTATTCCCAATTTTGTGTAACGACTAAACAGGGTCATGAGAGATACTAACGTTACCAGCAGCTTGCTAAATTGGTATTTCGCCAACAAAGATGACAGTTTGCTACCTTACCAACATTAGAGATAACGTTAACCACATTCAAGACTACTCACAACTTTCACAGTGCAGCTAGCTAGCAGAACCACAAGAATTGTGTTAACACTGTAAAGGTACATACATATTTTGACTACAATTTCACTTACACGGCTCCATTCCGGAAACCTTTCACGACCGCTAATACAGCTTTATACTTCTCTTCTCTAAGTACGTTATTCACTGTATATAACAGTGTTTTTAAGAGCTCCGACCCTGCCATTTTCAAACTGAGGGGTACTAGATGTGTTACACCCGATTGTACTACATTATCTAATGTCGTTTAGAAACAATGCAGACACAAAGTGTTCCGAGGCCCTCTGAGGCCAAAGTTCGAGCCTGATTAATTCTTTGGCACAAATTGTAAAATACCAGATTGGATAAAACCCCAAAGACATTTGACAGTAACATGTCTCTTAAAGTAAATTACTTAGATTACCTGTTTTTTTTAGATATACAAATATGGCACGCAGCTCTTACCGCGCAACACCGCCACCGTGTGGTCTTTAGTATAACTACTGAAAAGACAACCTCAATGTATGGCCTACAGTGAAAATGACCCGTGAATTAATGTTTTAACAGCATGAAATGGAAAAAATAATTTTGAAGTAGACCTAAAACTGCTTTTTTCCTTTTTACTTCTAATGTAAAATCATCATAGACAAAACTTCTTGCATGGCATAAATTGGGTACAATAATACATGAACCAATTATTTTTATTTCTCAATGTTCTGAATGGACATCTTCACATTTATCTTTCTGTACATGTACACATTAAGAAAAATAAATAGCTTTGAGATCATTTCCCATCCCCAATTTATTAAAAGATTAGGTATTTTAAAACATGATTTGAATGTATTAAATGTACTATTACACGATTTACAATGTTAAATAGGAAAAAAAAATAAATTAGTGATAGTCATTTTTACACTTTCTCACCATCTCTAGATTTTAAAACATGGCAAAATGAAGAAAACATTAGAGGGAATCTCCAAAGCCTTCTTTTTATGACATTTTTGTCTGTGCTAGAATTATGCAGTTGTTACATTATTTCACATATGTATAAAATGTGTCAACCCACAGCAAAGAAAGCACTCATTGCTAATATCTATATCTCTGGCCAATAATGTTAAAGTCCACGGCTGTCATGATGATTTGCCATCACAAAACATGTTCTGGCTGCACTTTTGGGCAAGACTATAATGGACACAATCTAAAAACAGCAGAAGAGTCAAATAAACGCAATGTAAGCTGAGGTGAGGATCACGGAAGGTATACTTGCTGTGAAGCCCGCATACATACCATAGCACAGCTGACAGAGACAGTTCAGAAACAGTCCAATTTTTCTACAGTCCCTTTAAACCTCAGTACAGCACACTGCATGCAGAGGGACAGAGTAGGGGCCAGCTGGTCCCAGCTTAATTTCTGTCAGGTAGAGGATACATGTATGTAGGCTTTTTGCACCAGGAAATGTCAACATAGGTGTTAATTATCGGTTAATTCATGTCCTAACAGATGTTTACAGTTGAGAGCTTTTAGAGAATACACAGAATATTGAACATACACATTGTTGAGATGCAGCTTGTTAAGTGTGTTGTTATATTAGTCTCAGATAGCACACAGGACTGTTAGAGCATGCCTCAGAAATGGCTCCTCAGAGTGAATCCTACACAAACTCAAGATGGCAAACATAACAAGGTGACGTGCGACATATTAACATACTTAACAATAACTAAGCCATTTCCTGCATGGAAGTAGGTTGCACAAACTTGTTTTGTCATTCTGTCTTGCGTTTTATTTCTCCCCTCCACACCACAGAAAAGTCTCTTCCAGTGATTCCCTGTTTTGTTGCTAACCCCCCCCCCCCCCACACACAGGCCTTTCACAGCTTCTTAGCTCTTCAGTATGTCTGGAAACAATCAAAGGTCAAAACTGGCCAAGCAATATTCACTTGGCACAGCCTCCATTCACTGTGCCCAGAGTCTTGCCTGACGTGGAGTTAAGCACCTTTTAAAAAAATATTGAAGTTGAATTACTGTGAAGTTGTTTTGGTGTTTGCATAGAAATCAAGAAAGCTCATCCTTAAAAAAAAAACGACAACAAAACAAGTCAATCGATGGGAGATGTTACTCAGACAGTAACTGAAAGCAGTCATTTCCTTGAGCAAATTATTTTTCTTTCCAATTGCAAATATATCCAAGCATACCATACACACACACACACACAACAGTGTACTGCACAAAGTATGCGCTTCTTCTGAAGCAATTAATTTTTTTAAGTGTTCATTATCCATTTTACATGATATTTATTCTTAAAAGGAAGTCACAGTGATACAGTTAAAGGTATGAGCTGAGAAAGCCAAACTTGACCACTTCTGCCTTCATACTAAAACATTACATAGATGACTGATGAATTTAGCATTTTATTCAGGTCTCTCTTTCAAAAAGATACCATAATAATAAGATACCATTCAGTGGGAACATTTTACATGATGTGTGGATGATGGATTTATTTATCTTCTTTTCTTTTTCAATAAAGAAATAATTCATGGAATTTAATTATTTCGACAAACCAGAACTTCCCACGTCATAGGTGATCTGTCATTATCCCTTCATAAAATAACAGCAATCTTCCACCACTAACTCTTTTTAAAAAAAAAAACAAACAAAAAAATAGGGCTAACAAGATGAAAGCCAGATTCACACCAACTTAAAACACACACACATTCTCTTCTCTCTCTCTCACACACACACACACACACACACACACACACACACACACACACACACACACACACACACACACACACACACACACACACACACACACACACACACACACACACACACACACACAAGAAAGACCCAAGGAAGATTTCTGCTGGCCTCTCTCTGGGCTGTGTTGGCGCAGATAAAGTGTATCTGCAGAACATACTCTCCCCTGCCCTGAACACAGCGCAGCATTTAGAGAGTGAAGCAGCCGGGGGTGTTTGAAAGGACATTAGCAACCATGAGAGACCCATTATGCCACTTGGCTGCCTCACTGCTCATCCTTGGGCTTACAGGAGCTCTTTCAAAGTTGGCCAGGATTCCTTGAGTACATCTAATGTGTTTTTTTATTATTATAATTACTTGTATTATTATTATTATCATCATCATCAGTAAAGCTGTACTAATACCTAATAAATGACACAGATCTGTGTACCTCTTTTCCAGTTGTCTTGCTACATGACAACACATAACCCATATCCCCCACTTAGAAAATATTCCTCTGCCATGAGAGACATCCAGCATCCACAGACCTGTACAGCTGCATGTTCCCAGCTCCAGAGAACATTCTGGAAAAGAAGGGGGCTGGATGGAGCAGGGGGAGCACACCCTCGGTCATGTCTGAAGTGGCAGGGAAGCGAGTGGTAGCTTTGGGACTGAGACAGTAGCGTAGGACATGGTTTTCTGCTGCAGTCAGGGTCCAGCAGCTTGCCTGCCCACAGTGGGAAGGAGGGAGGGGTTGGTTGTAAGGTGTAGTAAGTGATCCAACCGTGGCGGTGGAGCGTCTGTGCATAGATAAGACAACTGGCGGCAGCGCTGCCGAAGGTAACAGAGGGGACGACTACACCGAGTGCCTACATCAGGACTCAGGAAGTCAATAAGGTTTTGGAGAACGGGTGGTAGGATAAGGTGAACTGCCGTGCTTATTCACACACACACACACTCACTCACTCACTCACACACACACGGCACTCTTCTGTCTTTGTGTCTCTTTAAGTGGTGATTTTCACAGGTAAAACTCTCCAAGGGTTTCCAGGCTCAACTGAAGGACATCCGTGCACGAGTGTGTGTGTGTGTGCGTGCGTGTGTGTGTTTGTATTTTACTCCTGCCCAAAACCTTCCGTCTCCTCAACGGCAAACATTAGCTTTTCTTTCAACTGCTCGTAGCTCTTATAAGGTGGCAAGTCCAGGCGGTTAAAGCTGTGGAGAAAAAGAGAGTTGTGATAGAGGGTACACAATGGAGTGAATTTTACAGATGGACTCAGAGCCAAATATCATCACACACTGATCTTACCATGTGTGACTTCGTGGAAGCCAGTTCTCTTTCCCCACTTTCTCAATGCAGAACTTCTGGGGACCATTGCTCCCTGCGGGAAGCAGACGCGTCAATCAAACAGGACTCCAGACAAGACAAAAAATTCTGCATAGTTGGGCTTTATACATTTCATTTGTGAATCAGGCCTCAGACCTTGATTTTCAATGGGTCATTAAGCGTCACAAGTGCTCACAAATGTAATTGTGTGTGTGCATCAATAAGAAATTAAGAATATCTACCTGCCCCGACCACCACCAGTGGCCTTAGTGTTGAAAAATGCACTATATAGATAAATTACTTACTTACGTAGCCACCATAAAGTAGGCTAGCTGAAGCCGTCAGCCAAAGAACAAAAAGCTACAAAGGTGCTATCTCCAGGGCAACTGATTAGAGTGTCTGGTTCTTCTGCATTCAGTAGCTGTGACATCACAATGCTTTACTATCAGCGCAAAACAGGCTACAAATGATTTATTTGATTCATTTATTTTTCCCTTCTTTTTCCCACCCCGTTTATGAGCCTCAAACCAAAGGCAATTTTCTACCACTGTGTGATGGACAATAAAGCATTCTTGAATCTTTCTTTAAAGGTGTAGTCAGTAATGTTATGCGGTTGGTAAACACAAAACACTTTTTATAACATGAAAATAATATCTCCTCATGATCTGCTAGCTCTTCATTCTCCTGGGTGACTGTTTAAAAAAATACTGTTCTTTTTATGATACCCAGGCTCAGAAACCTGAAAAGTGGCAGTGGCAGCCTGCCCCCAAACAATAACTCAAGAGTTTCTCTAGGAGGACTGAGCTACATCTCTGCCATGTTTTGCTTGGTCCTTGGGTCAAATATAATGGAGGTTTTGTTGGTCAAAAGCATCTGCTTAGCAATCACAGAAATTAACACAAACATATACAAATGTGATTTCCACCAGCATCGCTGACTGTGCCTTCAATTGTTCAGACACTGTTGCCAAGATACTGACAGCTGACTTCATAATTCGATAGAATGTTGAAGAAAGCATGAAGGATACATCTATGTTGCAAAACTGGGGAAAATGAAAGAATGTAATGCATTTCATTAGCCGTGTCCTAAACTGAAAAAATGCTGCCTTTGAAGGGAACATTGGTGGCAACAAGGCATCAAGGCATGTCGTCTGACTCCGATAAATGTATAAAATTCTGCCTTCGAAGGCATCTTCGTTTTGCCCACTTTTGACACAGCACCAATGAATCCTTCATGGTGCCTTCAACATCCAACATTCTATCGAATTATGTAATCAGCTGTCGGTATCTTGGTACCGGTGCCTGAGCAATTAAATAAACAAAAATACGGCATTCTAATTAGTTACCTAGCTAGGTCGTCACAGTTTGTAGCAGGTGCCTTGATACCTTTTACAACAAGAAACTTGTTAGACAGTGAAGACAGCAAGGCAGCAAGTCACTACCTTCACATTTCGGACACACATTGATTCAGACATGCCCTGAGGCCTCGCTGCCACCGAACCCTACCTCCGAGGGCAGCATTTGATCTATTTTGGACACCCCAGGAGTCCCTTGCCAGGTGACTCATTCTCACTCTGTAAAGACAACTGAATTATTTTTATTTCACCCTGTGTGTCACTCTTGAGGCTTGTTTACGCTAGGCTTCAGATTTGTTTTTAGAGTCAATAAATTTACACTGCGTATTGAGCCTGTAGCGCTTATGGCGGATCTCTGGTCTTACTCGTCCTTCTTTCTTTCAGTCCGTTGTCGACGTTTGAGCTAAGCTAAAGTGTAGTGCTGAGGCACTCACCCATAAGGTCAGCAAAGCCTCCAACGGGAAGCCGGCACGTGCCCGTCACAAACTGCAGCAGTCGCATCCTCCTCTCGTTGTCCATCTCCTTCACACACTGCAGGTCACACACAGACACACACACACACAAATGCATAAAAATTACAATGAATGAAAACAGGAGCCTAAAAATGGGGGAAGGTTATAACATGAATCACTTAAATGTTATAAATAAAAACAAAAGAAACTAAGCTAAATCTATATATAACCAAAGTGTGGACAAGGACAGGATCCTAAGGATCCTTGGAATGTGATAGAAGAGAAAAGGCAACTGCACAACAGTTCAAGCCAGTGCCCTGACCACATGCACTGACGCTGGATCAGGGGTCAGACTGGTGTGCCGTGCCGAGTCCTAAACTTGACCCGACTCGGCTCGACCCAATCCTACCTGCCAGAACCAGAGGATCTGCTTGCTGCTGCGGGCATAGTGCCTGTAGATGGTGTTCTTCTGCCAGTCAACCATGTCGATCTCCTGCATCCCACAAAGCATCACCTGCAGCACACACATTCAACCAGTCAATGCCAGTCAGTAGCAGCTATGGAAGCCGGGAGGAGAAACGTCTGCAGCACAAGTACTGTAAGCTGTGCAAGTACTCTTATAGACCGTTTCAGGAGAATTCGATTATTAACTTTTCTACTTGGTATGAAATACTAATAATCGTAATTTCTCGACTGTGAACCAACTGATTAATAGATTGATTTTGCAAAATATCTTCAGGTATGCGGTTAATAGCTGAGCAAGGGCTATACATAGAATGCAGTTCATTTCCAAAAGCTATTTTCTCATTACATCATGATGCGATGATTCTGCTTTCTAATAAACAGTGTTTGATAAAATAGTGGTTAATACAATCTTTTGTTTACTATATTGGCCTAAAACAGTCCTGCTGTTTATAAATGGTGAGGCTTGTATTCGGGAAATGACTTCAGAGTACCAGTAATACAGTCTGAGACACTGCAGATATATTTCAAAACCTGAAGCTTATGCTTCCAACAGTGCTGCACAGGTTTTAAGAAATCAATGGCTACTTTTCCAATGGCTACTTATCACTAACAGATATTAGCTGATGTGTATATTGAATAGCCTGAGTCAGGCAGTGCAGATGCATTTAGACTGAGACAAGGGCAGAGTACCTCAAGCTCCTTGGCATCGAAAAGCTGCAGATACTGTTGGGGAAGTACTTCATTAAAGCCATCAAAGAAGGCCTGGGTCTGCTCCTCCACGCCCCGCGAGAGACGCCACTCTGCCACCAGCCTGAGAGATCACCACACACACACAAACACACACACACACACAATACAAGTTTTTGTAGGATCTCCTAGAATCACTGAACAAGTCATGACACTAAAACACAAGAACACCAGAAGCCAGAATACTCTGCAAGAACATCTTAACAATACAGCAGAGATACTCTCTCCCAGTCTGCTAAGGCCAGTCTCAAGATGTGTGATTTACCAGATGCTCTGGTACTGTGAGCACATATATGACCCTCCAAGGTAAAAGCCTTTGACGGTCTGATTATTTGCATTTTTTTAACCAATGAACTGTTAATCTGTCTTACCTACAATGGCCAACATTAATACTGTAAAACCCCTTAATAGTGTTAGAAATCTATAAAATGACAGCTAGTGCGACAGACGTGAGTAGATCTTGTCAACACACAACGGTTTAAAGGAATAATCAGAAGTAAAATGCTTCCTCAGGCAATTTTTTGGGTGATTAGGAGTTCATACATTGTTAGCTGAGTTGGTAGTATAATCATGTCAATCGGATGTGTTTTGACAAAGTACTTTTTGGTGATTCAACCGAAAGGCACGAGGCATGTCATTGCGCCGATACAAAATCCTATTTTTAAACTATTCTAACCTATTCTACAACTCAAAACATTACAATTTGGGGGTAATGAGTAGAGAGTTCCTACAGACAAACCAGATGTCCCTAACTCTGCAGGTGTATGGACAGATTCTATAGAGGACTTTTTTTATGAAGCCAGTACATTAGGCCCCTGAAGTTGTCTTGCTGTCCATAAAGGATGACAAACACTAATAGTTAAGGCTAATAGTTAAGTTGAAGTTGTATACAACAGCATATTCAGTAACACTTTACTTGATGAGTGAGAAGTAGTTTAGTGGTAGAGTAGTAGTTGTATAGCTCTCAGTGTTAAACCCAGATAAGTGATCATGGATACTTTACAACTTGTATAGTAAAGTGACAGCTGAAGTAACCTTCATAAGATATTTCGCCATTCTGTCTTCCACATTTATGAAAGGAACTACTGAGTAATGTCTTGGGTATAAATATTGAGTCATGTATTATGAGTCATGAAAGCTTGGTGAGGCAAGGCAAGGCAAGTTCATACACAAAGGAATTTCAATGTACTATGCAAAAATAAAAGCAAAGTACAGTAATGAAAGAGAGTAAAAGCACAAAAAAGACAGTAAAATTTATGAAGGCCAAGTATACAAAAGAACCCAACCCAGTGTTCAAGTTGATGTAGTAATATGTTGTGATCCACAGTGTCAAAAGCAGCACTGAGGCCCAACACCAGTATCAAGACGTATGTCATTCATAACTTTCATAAGAGATGTTTCAGTGCTGTGATTGACATGCAAACCTGACTGAAACGTCAGAACAGCTATTTGATGTCAGTGAGACAGTTAGTTGATTGAAGATAATTTTTTTTTAATGATCTTCCCAATGTATGGTAGATTGAATAAGGGCCTGTAGTTGTTAAGCACTGAAACATCCAGGTTATTCTTTTTCAGTAGGGGCTTTACAAATGCTTTTTTGGGGAAATGCCATTCTGTACAGATGAATTGATAATCTGGAGCAGATCAGCTGCTACAAGGTGTCAAACAGAAAAACAGAAAAAGTCAGTCGGCAAAATGTCCAATTCAGATGTAGAAGAACTGACACTTTGTACTGTTTTCTCAAGTGTTTCATGGTCAATAAATGTTGATACAAAGTTTAGTTCCCCCTCTTTGAAGACATTGGTTTTAGGTGTTAAGCTATTTGCAACAGTGAAGTTATAACCAGTCTTATTTTATCAATTTTATCTCTGGAAAAAAAGATGCAAACTCATTGCATTTATTAACTGAGAGAAGCTTAGGTGCTAATTGTGATGTGGGATTTGTCAACTTCTCAGCAATAGAAAATAGCACAAGAGCATTGTTCATGTTCCTATCAATAATGCTGAAGAAGAAAGACTGTCTTGCTTTCTGAATTTCAGATTTATATTTCCAAAGCATCTCTTCACAGGTTTGGTAATAGATGTGGAGATGAGCTTTGTGCCATTTTCCTTCAGTCTTCCTAAACTCTCCCTTTAACAGTTTAACCGCTAGATTTTGTTTCCATGGTGCTTTTTCCTGTCTGTGACTCTTGATTTTTAATGGAGCGATATCATCTATAATTTGAGTCATCTTAGAATTGAAATTGGTCAGTAAGTCATCTACAGACTATGATGGCTGACTTAAGGTCTGGGAGAGTGCTTGTTCAAAGAGAAGAATCTATTATCATTCTCCTTCCTACAGTCATAGCCTTGTTCTGAATGTGAGAGCACATACAAATATTAAAGAAAATACAGAAATTATCAGACAACGCCAAGTCCTTAACAGTTGTAGAGACTATAAGACTCCTTTGTGATGACAAGGTCAAGAGCATGACCACAAGAGTGTGTCAGCACCTGAATGTGTTGTGTTAGGTAAAAGTAAATATATTTAGAGTGAGTAGTTCCTTGGCATAGGTGTTTTCTGCATTATCCACATGAAAGCTGAAATCCCCAGATATAAGAAGACAGTCAAACTCCAAACAAATAGTTGTTGGCAGTTCACCAAACTCTTCAAGAAAAACTAGCTGAATGTATTGGGGGTTTGTTAACAGTCAATAATAAAGATACTAGGAGAACCCTTAACACATAAGGCACATAAGTACGAAGTCACCAAATGACAACTGTTTGTACTGAAAAGATGCTTTGAATATTTTTGCAACCCCTCCTCCTCTTGTTCTTGTCACAATAGTGAAATTGAAATTTGGAGGAGCTGTTTTGATGAGGGTAGTACAACGATTTGCTTGTTCCAGCCAGGTTTCAGTTAGAAGCAAGAAGTCAAGTCTGTGTGTACAGATAAGACCATTGATTAAAAATGACTTGTCTGAAAGTGATCTGATATTAAGAAGAGCTAGCTTTACAGTAAGTGTGGGGATCTTATCCGCTGAAGCACTCTGAGATTGTTTAGGAACAGGCAGGAGATTAGATTGGTTTACCCCATTGGCCAGATGCACACAAATTCTTCATTTTTCTTGTGAACACAGGAATAGACAATGGCACGGACATCCTGGCTTGTTTTTGAAACCACTCAGCACAGGGACCCACAGCATATCAGACAATATAGTCATCAAGGTCAACCCTGCTGCTGCTATCAGTGTTATGCATTTGCGTACATTCCACACCATGTGTTTGGTTATCCTGTAGGTGCAGGAGGCTGTGGTGCCCTGCGCCTTTTGCATGCTGCAGTAGATTTTAAAAAATGCTGGAGTTTGTGGACTAGTAAAGACCGACCCATCCATTGTCTGGGGAAGAGCTGTGTTCACTACTTCTCTTAAGTGTCTTGGGCTGGAAAAGAAAAGCCTAGCAACTGGCAGCATCCTCTGCAAACTTGCAGGGAATTTCAGGCGGGGGTGGTGATGGGAATAGTAAAACCAAATCAGAGGATATTAGTGAAACTCTCTGATTCTGTGTGATTGAATCTGACATGTCCACCTGTTCCTGCTCATTTGATGGTCTGTCATCAGTCAGAATGGCTGGTGCAGATGTCTGCGGTGTTCCGTTGTTATCCAGTGCTACATGCTCATAATCTCCATCTGAGGCCCGGGGTCCTGGAAAGCCTGACATAGTTGGTTGGTCCTGAGTTACTCCAGCAGTTTCCATGTCACCATGACCATGTGACACAGATGGTTGGTGTTTAGGTAAACAGCGATTGTTGATGACTGTGCAGCTTCGGATTGCTAATCATGGTTACTGTTCAAAACAGTCTCTGTCTGTGCCATTACAGAGTACTTATCAAGAAATTAACCCATAGTTTGCGGATATAAGGTAGTATCGTGGAGAGAGAGGCAACAGTGGTCAGCTAAAACGTTGGTCCCTAGCCATTTGGTCTGAAGAATCCTCTGCAATCCCAAAAAAGGCTGAAATTATCTATAAAGTTTATTCCAAGGGAAAAACATGCCTTTGCAGTCATGTGTTTAGACTGAATAGTCAAGAGAAGGCAAAACTTCCTTGTGCTGGAAGTGGGCTAAAGATAAAGGTGTGTATCCCAAGCAAATTTAGGGCAAAGAAAAGTTGCACATTGAGTTGTTCTTTGAAAATGTCACTTTCTCCAACATGCACAATGATTTGTTCAATAGTTCTATGTACCGTCACTGTCCCTGACAGCCTCTTTGTTGTTTCAGAGATAGATGCATTTGGAAAGCAGCATACAATCATCTTTTCTCCTTTTAAATTTCTCACCGTGGAATTGCCAAGAACAGGGGTTGTAGGATGAATAGGTGTTGAGTTTAGACTCTCACCTTGGCCTACTGCTCTTTTCTTGCGGTTTGGTCTTTGCATATGGTGAACCTGCTCTCTGGGAAGTTTAACCTCCGGTTCTCTGAGGCATTCAAAAGTGTTCTGAAGCCTTATAGGCTGTGGGTTTTTCATAAGCCTGCAATTCCTATTGTAGTTTCTAGCACTGACTCTGTTTCTGGACTAATGCCTCAAGGGTCTAACGACATCAGAACACACTGGTGTTGAGGTAATCACCCTTCCGCCAATATTTTGCTTTTTGTGTCTGGCACCTTCTGTGTGCCAGCGATCGGTACTCACATTCTGTTTTGTGAGGTCGATGCATTCTGCCGCTCAAACTGCAGTCATATTGGCCAGTTGTGGTGCATTCTTCACATTCCCAGTAATGGCTTCTGCTGTTGCAGTCCCTTCATGAGACGTCTCGTGTAGTTCATCAGTCTTTGATGGAAGGATCAATCTTTGATTCCAGGATGGAAATCCTCTGTTCCAGCTCAGTACATTTTGTACAGGACCTCCTGGGTCTTCCCATTTTGTTTCAATCCAGAGTCAAGGTGAACTGTTGCCCAGTTATTGCCAGTTGTGTCGTCTGGCTTCACTAAAGTTGTTTACTTTTAAAAAACTAACCACTGAAAATTGCTGTTCTTGTGGAGTATGCTGGATTTATTCTAACTTGAGGAGTTACAGAGGAATTAGGAAATAGGAAATTAGGAAAGAAAAACATAGGAGAGAGAGGGCTAAGGCTTTTACGGACATTTACCACAAGATGGTGCAGACAGCAAGACAACTTTAGGCAATGTACTGGCTTTATAAAAAGTCCTCTACAGAACGTCTGTCAGTACAGAGTTAGAGACACTTTGGTTTGTCTGTAGGAAACTTCAACACACTACCACAAAAGTGTAATGTTATTTTGAGCTGTAGAAATGGTTTAAAAATAGCGTTTTATATCGGCACAATGACATGCCGTATGCCCCATTTTATCGCTTACAGCTGAAATCGCCCAAAACTAACTTTCTCTCAACACATCAAATTGACATGTGCTACCAACTTAGTGTATGAACTCCTAATCATCCAAAAACTGCCCTAGGAAGCATTTTACTCCAGATTATCCCTATAAGGTACAAATTTCTGCTTATTAATAAAGTGAAAATTTAGGTAGGTGTTTTACTATTAAATTGTGCTAAATGTTGAATTCTCTTTCGAATTTTAGTGTACACGTTCTACATTTCGATAACTCCCAATAAAACAAAATGTGCCTTGTGTCATACGTGATGAAGTGAGTGCATAACCAGGGTCTGGTACCTGATGTACTCCTCCTTGTTCTCCTCTGTGACCAGGATGTTCCCTCCGTCAGGCTTGAGCTCATGAGTGGTGATCTCACCCAGGATCTCTTTGTCCACTGAGAAGTACATCTCCAGACCACACTCCTCTATGTCATTGTCCCTAAAAGAAATGGATGGAAGAGCACAAATACGTTAGTTAAGGGGATAATGACGACATGGCATCACGGCTGGATTGCCACCTTAAATTTGCACTATTTTCTGACAGGCGAACGCTGTGAAGTACATTATTGCGCTTTTTCACGTCTGGGTTACGTGAATTTTTCCTGACAAAATTCACAAGTTTTGATCACTGAAACAGACTTGTTTGTAGAACTATTCCATCTCTGGTTGTCAGGAAGCATATCCTAAGATTCTATCCAGTCCTGGCTTTGTAAATTCACCATGTGAACGTCAGTCAGGTGGCTAAATTGTAACCAACTGTCTCTGCTGTAACCCTGTGATAAGCAAAGTTTACTAAACTGATATACAAGTCTAATACAGCCAAAAAAGTGGAACTACTTCATAGGTGTGCAAATATTTAAATAATGCATATTCCAAAAAGCCCATCATGATAGGATACTAAACCAAGCAAGAGAATAAATTTATACATCTACAATTTATTGTGGCATCATCAGTGCAATGGCAAATGCAAACCCTCCCTATATTAAAGCATTGTTTTCACTGATCTCTGTTTAATACAGGTTCAACAGTCACTCCCATGCGTCTGTATGTCTTACTTGATCCAGATGAGGGAGTTATAGAACTCTGGGTCGATGGACTCCAGATCTTTCAAACCCAGTGGCTTGCTGAGGATGCGTTTGTAAAAGGGCAGGGAGAAGCCCGTGTCAATGAACTTCCCATGAAACAGAGCCTGAATTGGGAGAAAGACAAGACACTGAAAAACATCTACCGCACAGAAGAAAGAAACATGCCATTTTCCCCCTACACTTATCAGTTCAAACCACTTACCACAGACACTGTGGCGAGGGACAGGTCACAACATTTCAAAGAGGATCTAATAGTTTTTAACATGGAAAGCAGCCATTACAAGATTTATTTTGATCTTTTTCTGCAGTAAACATTTTTATTGTTCTTGTGTATCCCTTTCAGTGCCGACTTGTGACAGGCTGTGTTTCTGCCCTTTCTCTGACCTTTACATTTCATTTGTTTTTTCTGTTGCTTCTGTTGTTTTTGTAGCTGTGTGATTGTGAGCTCTGGGCAGTGCTGTAAAAGAGCTCCATGATCAATTTTCCCTAAATAAACAATGGATGATGAAACACAGTGCACATGTGTACACAGAGAGTGTGTGTACGCGTGTGTGTGTGTGTGTTAGAGTGTGCGTACCATGGCAATAAATCGTCCAATAAACTTGAAGTACTTGAGGTGATCAGGGTTTATGGAGGAGGCGGGGTTGATCTGCAGGCAGTAGTTGTCTTTTCCAGCATACTCAAACAGACAGTACATGGGATTCAACACCTCGTGGGACAACAAGAAGAACCACTCCCTGCAAACAACACATACACACACACACACATACACATATACACACACACACACACACACACACACACACAAAATGAAGATCCTGGAAGAAATCCTGACGGAGCTCAAAGCTGTCAGAGAGGCCACAAAGTGTCAGACGCACCCTGCTCTATGGTTTAACAAGGAGGATGAGGTGAATCAACAAAATCTCTGAAGTATTGGTAGAGAGCGAAGGAGAGAGTGAGGCCTTCCCGGAAAGAGCCAAATGGGAGGGAGAGAGTAAATTACCCTTGGTACTCTTCCAAGACCATGCTTCAGAAAGGCAGGCAGACAAAAGAGAGGAAAGTCCTTGAGAGCGTTGTGAGTCCTGACCCACAGCCCACTGAAAGCCTTACTATTAGTTCCCTTAGGTCCAAAGAGAGCCTCAGCACATTCGATCTGACAGTGCACTTCCCTGGCAGTCTGGCCTCACATCCACATGGAGCCTGTTCACATCTGGCAGCCAGTGGATTAAAAAGTCTCTAGATGCCACACTAGCTGCTATCTATCCAACACATTTTTTTTTGGCTGTGTGTGTATGTGTGTGTGTGTGGTAAATTTTATGAAACCTACTTTACATCTTGCGCAAATAGTTTTTTTTTTGTCAATATGAATACGAGATACCCACATGAACCTCTGAAATCTAATTAGGCAACAGTACACAATCACATACTACATACCTTGTATGTTATCTATGATGGGTCGACTGTAAACATGCACAAACGTACGCACGCACACACACGTGCACACACACATGCCCAGATGGGCTCTATAATTAGGCTTTAAAGGCTCCTTCTAGTCTGTTTCATGTCGTCAGCTCTCTCTTCCCAGTCCATCTGACTAGGAAATGGAAGACTCTAGTTTAAAGTCGAAGCAGTGAGAGTTAGTTGCCTGCCTGCCTGCCTGCCTGCTTGGCCATGTGCGGAGATGAGAGAAACCCTTTAAATAATTCAAGCAGCGACTCATTACGCCAGTCCCCACTGAGCGGGCTGTGGAGGAGCGCAGAGCAGGAGACTGATCACTTAGCGACTTGTGACGAAGGCGAGGAAGACGGAGCTCTGAACTTGGCCATTGCTCCATTTGAACATGGCCCTCTAAAGGCTTACTGCTAGGTTGGGGCCGTTCGTTATTCTATCCCGTTTTGGCCTTAACTATGCTGCATTCTTGGAGCCGAAAGTATTGCGTCTCTGTTGCACGCTCTGTACGACTTCATAGATTTACAGTGACTGATCCACGCACTTTAATAAATCCTACAGTAAAGCCCAGACATAGTTGGCATGACTCAGACGTTGGGATTGCAATGAGAAGTAGCTGACTGCGCAAAGCCAGACAAATCCTGCTCGGTTTCTCTCAATGGCGTACGATGCAATTAACTGACAGTGCACATTTCATCAGGTCGTTCCTTTGCTGTGCTCACAGTGTGCATTCAAACAGACAGTGCTGTAAAATATTCAACAAATATGTAGGACTTAAAAGGAGTAGAGATGAAACACTGATTTTGGTGTTGTTAATAGAGGTCCATAACCCTCCTAAAACTGCTTGACAAATGCCTAGTGGTGTGAGGGAAGTATATTCTGATTATAACATCTGTGGGTCCAAATGCACCGGGACTAAAAACCAGGATAACTTGTGGGTCCATATAGCTTAGAAATCAAGACGCACCCTAGCGGTACCAAATAGTTTCGCTCAGTGGGTATGTCTAGCCATGCAGCACTGGGGCCTTAGTAGGTCTAGCATTGGTCTTACCAAGGCTTCGTTAAAACCAATCACAACGCTCTATCTGTGTAGAGAGTCGTTGGACAGACTTAGCATGATAATGACAGGGCTGCGACGGTGTAAGTCAGCTAAGAGGCCAAGGAATAGTGGCCATTTAAATTGGCTTTGACTTCGGAAGAGTTAGACTTAGGCTTTTCTTTGAAAGTTGAGCAGAAAAAGGCATTCAAGTCTAGTTTCAAAGTTTCTTTAGTTTTGCCAACATTGCTCTGATTAGTCGTATTGCTATCCAGTTTGAAAGGCAACCGCTAATTCCACCCCTAGTGGCCCCCTTGTGGCCAGACTACACATTTTGACGTTATAGTTTGTTATGTCAGGCTAGGGTCCAAATGTACTGCAGCTAAAACCAGCTTGTGTGTCCAACTTAAGAGGAGGGGGGGTGCCCACCTGGCTACTCCGCCGTAGTCCAGTCCCTCCTCCCCGGGGAAGATGATCCACAGCCTTCTCCGCAGGTCTTGAGGGTGGAAACTCATGATCTAAAAAGCAGAGGCGGGAATTATTATTATTATTTTTAGGTGACACATCATGGTGTGGGACTGAGAGAGGTACATGTAAATATGTACTCACCTGCTGAAATGAGTCTTCAAACAAAGTCTTACGGCTGACATGAATCTTGATGTGCTGAGGCATGGAAAGTTGCTAAAAACAAAACAAAAATAATAGCAATGCTTTACTTTTTTTCACTGGGGGTCTATAAATATTTTGTGAGTTTGTGGTATGAGAGTGCTGGGGGCTCTCATACATAAAACGCCGACTCCAATAATACATTTAATTATGACAATAAGCCATTAATTATCTTTAAATACGTCAGAGAAGCTGAAATGACTTAAGCATCTTCCTTCATCAAGGGTGAGTTAAACAGTGAGGTAAACACAGAGCTATTTGCTAACGCAACTGCCTACTGCAATCTAAAATTCCCAGGATCCACAGAAACCAGTCAACTCCCTGCCTCTCGCAACCTGTATAGCCAGTTCTACCTGAGAAAGCCACAACGTAACTCAGTGATACTTCCTGTGTAGCAGCATGTTCAGACAGAGAGAGAGAGAGAGAGAGAGAGACACAGACAGAGACAGAGAGAAAGACATAGACAGAGGGAGAGAAAAAGAGGCAGGCAGAGAGAGAAAAAGAGGCAGGCAAAGAGGCAGAGAGAGAGAGAGAGAGAGAGAAAGAGAGAGAGAGAGGAGCAGTGACGTGAACCAAGCCCAGAGAGAGACAGGCTGACATACCTGACACCAGAATCTGAAGTAGTGCACTTTGGCTTTGAAGTCTCGCACGTAGGTGATCTGGGGACCATTTTCCCTGTTACACAATAGGCAATAAGTACGCACGTAACAAACACATCTAAACAAGTGCTGCCGCCGTGGCAACACTACATTATAAGACACAGCAATACAAGCGATCAGGCCCGGTGGGGATGCTGTGCTACAGGGTAAATAACACATGACAACATAAAGCTAGCCACTTCCTTCATCTGCCTGCGTAAAGAGAGAAAGTCTGAGGTGACATATCTGGGTATGGTCTTCTCACACCATAATACAAATCAAAACAAAGGATTTAAGGATTTCAAGGATTTTCCAGGGCAATCGCCTCAAAAATCATAGACTCGACAAGGCACAGTTTGAGACATGGATCAAAATTAAATAAAATGTTGTTACAATGGGAATAGTTATGTACTGTCATCAGATTGTAACATGTTTGTTATAAGAAGTCAGCTGTAACAGTAACTGCCATGAGAGAGAGAGGGAGAGAGGGATAGAGATATAAATATATATATATATATATATATATATGTAGGGAGAGAGAGAGAGAGAGAGATCTGAATGCGTGAACAGATCTCCATTGTGCTGTGTTCCAGTACTGCAGCAAGAGAGGGAGTGTGAGTGATGGACTCAACCAGGCTGAGTACTCACAGAGAGGATTTGCCAGTACGAGGATCGATATAGGTGGTGGTCCGACGGTTGTGGTCCACAAAGTAAGGGATGCCGTCTACTGTGAACCTCATCTCCCAACCCTCAGGCAGGGGCTTCTCATTCAACAGCCTAGGGTGGATGGAGGTGGGGGAGGGAGAGAGAGAGAGTGAGAGAGAGTGAGAGAGAGTGAGAGAGAGTGAGAGAGAGAGAGAGAGAGAGGACATGACGGGACAGGACAGGACGGACAGAAAAAGACGGAGAAAAAGAGAGAGGGTGAGACACAGGAAATAACAGGAGTCCCACCACTAGTGTGTCTGGTGTATGTCTGGTGTGTGACTGTGTGTGTGTGTGTGTGTGTGTGTGTGTGTGTGTGTGTGTGAGAGAGAGAGAAAGACAAGATTCACACATCATCTCTTTTGCAACAAATCAAGTCTGCCAATGTGTGAACACCATAATCTGCACTGTTTCACTCATAGGACACTTTCAGTCACAGGTATAAAGTGAGCGAGAGCCAATCACACCCACAGCAACATGCATTTAGCCAACTACGTGGATGCTTGAATTCCCAATGTGAAAGTCTAACCCCAGAAAGCACAAGCCCTACTACATATCTGGTCTGATCATTCACTACACCAGCTCATTCTAATTAGTACAACTCCTCTGCCAAGTCAATCAGCTAATTAGTGAGATCACATGTGTTAGGTGTACAGAGAGAACCTGCACACAGTAGGACTTTCCCTTTTTGAAGGCGTATCTTTTTTAACAAGTTTGGCTTTAATCCAATAGTTGCCTACCCTTGCGTGCGAGGGTCCTCCCATTGCGTCGACCGGGTAGGGTGGTGCACAAAGTACATTCTGCCATTGCTGTCTGTTCTCTTCTCTGTGGGACACACACACACACACACACACACACACACACACACACACACACACACACACACACACACACACACACACACACACACACATATATACACGTGTGAATAGGATATTCACATTCACAAACTCATCATTTGATCATTTTGCCTTTATTTCAATGGTACACCTAAACAAAGCCGTGATGACTACAGAAAATGAAAGTGCTTGTTGCGTTAGACTCTTAACAAAGGGCTGGTTACTTAATCCAGTGCATTAAGCAAAATGACGTCTCCAGATGGTATCAGGTCACATCGAGTGTCTTACCCCATCCCTGTGGTAGAGGCCCAAGAGGGTCAAATTCTTTTTGGGTGGTTGTGGGTGCAATCTGTTCCTGAAGCTGACACACACAGAGAGAGAGAAAACAACAACAATAGTTGCCATTGGAAACAACTACCTCATGGAACAGTACTATCAAACATTTAACCACAGTGTGTCTTTTAGTCCACTGCTGACTGTCTGTATTCAGCACAATGAAAAAAGAGCAATGGTAATCACAAAGCCCTCAGTTTAACATGGCTACACCAGGGGAAAAAAGGAGCACTCACAAGCAAATAGTAAGTGAAGCTCTAATTGGGGATTAAAGGTAAATTAGAGGCTTATAATCCTTCTGCACAGCAATACCAAACAATAGACACCTCTGTGTATTGCAGGGGGGGTGTGGTGGAGTGGTGCTGGCATTGCCACTTGAGAAGTGATCAGCCTTTGAAACTCTGAAGCCAGCACAATGCCTTTCCTGTTGCTAAACCCCACTCACTTTATTAAAGGAGAAATTCGGTGTGAATCAATCCAAAATCCTGCTGTTCGAGGGCACTGAGTGCCGTTGGTTGGAACAAAAACAAGAAAATTGGACACAACATACACCAAATAGTGAACCAGCAGTTAACACTAACTGAATGGTGCACAGAAACTCTCTTTCACTTTCATTTTCCTATGCCCAATTCAGTTAATATTAGCTGTTGGATTGCTATTCGGTCTACGTTCTATCAGATTTTCTTGTTCTTTTTCCAACGCTCAGCTCTCGGCAACTTCAAACAACAAGGCTATGTATTGAATCACACCAGATTTTTCATTAACTTTAAACTGCATTTCCACTTTTACCACAGTAACTCAGCAAGAATGAAAATTAAACCAGAGGTTGAACTGTTAAATAGCTGTTTCACCTTGTAATCTAGTATCCAACATAAAGTCCTTATGCACAAAATAAAATCCTTCTTAAAAGTGTCCCAGTCATAAAGGCCATCTCTTGTTTTACTTGTTTCTACTAACCAAGAGGAACTTTTCTCCTCACGAAGACATTCATCGAAACTTTTGAAATTGCGAGATAACTGCTGCTTTCTGGGTTCTGATGTCAAGACTTGCACCAACAAGTGAACAGAGGTTGGGACACAAGTGTCGGTGGAGTGACTCACCCCGTAAATGAACCTCTGGTTGAACTGTTGCATGGCCCCCTGCAGCTGACTGCGCTGGCTCTGCCACTCCTGGTAGTTGCGCACCGACTCGGCCGTGGGCCTCTGCCAGGTGGTGGTGCGGCTGATGTGGTCCACATAGTAGACCCGGCCCATGGGGTCCGCACGTCGCTCCCACCTACAACACAGTGAACACAGTGGCCATTTCAACACATTTCACTTTCAGGTCAGCTTTTGTAGCTTTAAGATAACAAACACTGCTGGATAAACAAACAGACCTGGAAACTATTTGCAGGATTTCTTTGGATCAAAAACATAAAAAAATGACAATAGCAACAGTGAGTGGGAAAAATATCAACAATTTGAACTAATATCTATGTTGGTGTAATTTTGTAAACATGTATTCATTTTTGTCAATGCTTTGTGAAGCCCGCAAACAAGTTAAGTGACCCAGATTATACAGAATTGGCCAGGAGGTAAATGATGAACTCAAACTTTCTTTGATGAATCACTGAATCAATTCCAGGCATATTCAACATGTAAAGTAGCCTTACCCAGGAGGCAATGGATCGGGTCTCTCCCAGGTGGTTCGCTTCTCTAGGTGATCCACGTAATACACACGGCCAGTCTGGTCCACTCTCTGCTCCCAGCTGCATAAGACAGAAAGAGGGAGAAGTGAAAAAACTGCGTCACTTAGCATGACGATGTTAAAGGCATACCAGGCAAGCCTGTGATATTTTACCTTGGAGCTGATCCTACAGCCACTGATTTAAAATAAAAATAAAATTGCAAAAATTCTCACCAATCCATGTGGATTTGTCTGCAAACCAAACAGTAGGAACCAGTGGTCATGATTTTTGTATAGTTATGTTGATAACAGACGCAGTTCGGTTTCATTTAGTTTCGGTTTCATTTAACAACTTCTCTACAAATGAACAAGATCATTGTTTAAGATCCTGTAAGTGTAATAACTGCAGAAGTGATTACAAAACGAAACTGGTAAATTAGCCTTAAAATGTTGCCATGTGTGCTTTTAACACTTTTAGTGTTAGCACTAGCATTAGCAAGATGCTAACTGACTAGTCTGACAAAGACCCACAAAGAAGTCTTCAAGTCTTCAAGAGGGGAGTGTGTGAGTCTTCAAGTAAAACAGCCCAACTGCGGTCATAGAAGGGATGGAAAAGCGAGTTTAAGTCTTAAATAAAATTCAGCAGCCATGAGAGCAGCTGAAAAGTTAGCACATTGAAAGCAAGCGAGAGACCAATGATCTTTTGTGCCTCCACAAGCAATGTGCAATTACAGGGCAGATGTTACCCACTTCTACTCTTTCATGCACTTAAGTGGGTGTGAGAGGGTGTACAAACCTCAGTAACCCCCCTCCCCGCGACACACACACACACACACATTTTTAGCTCACTTAACCTCAAACAGGTTCAACCACCAGCACATACTGTAGCAATGGTAGTGGAGTCTTGGCCCCCCTCAGCTGCAGCCTCCATCCTATCCCCCCCACCCCCCCAGTGCTGTAAGCCCATTACAGCACCATTCATTATGGGCACACAGTGGCTTTGGAATCTAACATTAAAGTGTCACAGGATAATTATAGTTCCTCCAGGCTCCATAGCACTGGCTGCAAAAAAAGAGGGAGTGAGAGAGAGAGAGAAGAAGAAAAAGAAGAAGTCGTCTCCAGTCCATGGGGGACAGTGTGACAGAGGGCTAAAGACAGCGACGTTATGCTACTAACGCGAGGCTTCAGGCAGGATCTCTCCTGACACAGAGAGTTCAATCATTTCCACCTCTACGCAGCTCAGAGGCTTCCGTTTCAATTTCTCTAACTCTCCAAGGCCGGTGTCAAGGGCCTGGTACATGCTTTTAGGACACATCTGAGGTACATTTCTCAGAAGTGGCTCTCCTGCAGTGATAAAGCCTTTAACACAAAGCCGTGGATGTGGCCTCTATCGAGTACCAGGGGATGTCAGGATGAAGGAAATGGTGGGCTTGACATACCCAAGGGGTCACCCTTTAGGGCTGCACAATTAATCGAAAAATTAACTGAACTGACAATCGTAACCGTTACATTTACACTACATTTACATTTATGCATTTAGCAGAAGCGCAAAGCGACTTACATTTTGTCAAGTATCAGTTACATCAGGGCCAGTCTCCCCTAGAGCAACTTGGGGTTAAGTGCCTTGCTCAAGGGCACAATGGTGGCAGCTGAGATTTGAACCCACAATTTCCAGACTACTAGCATGCTAGCCAGGTTCCTTAACCACTTAACCACTATGCCGCTACCACCCCAGTAACTGACAATGCTCACGGACATGACTACTAATCGTTGTTTATGATTATTACTGTTATTATTATTTATTTTGTAAACTTTTTCTTTATATTCTGTGCATTCCACCGTGTGTTCATGTAGTGTTCCTTGAAATCACACTACCGAGTGTGTTATGTAACTCTGCCCAGTCCAGTCAATTAAAGATGATTTTGTTTTGAAGTTCTAATATTGATCAGTACAGAAATGCATATTGTGGTCATTTTTTTTCCCATATTACCCAGCCTTATTACCCATCACTGCCTGGTTTTGAGGGGACTATGTATAGGACTTTTAGTTTAAAGAAATAGCAAGAGTGTGTAGAGATAACAGCTTTGACTTGCCTTGAATTTTGTTTTGTCAAAATGCTTCAAGTTGTCTAAACACCCACTAAGCTTTCTTGGTGCATGACAAGAACGGCATAGTTTTTTTTTTTAAAAAGCACTCACACATATTAAGTTCCATCTTTTCTGTTAAAGATCATTTCCAGATTATTTATTTATATTTTGTATACTTTGTGAATATTTTTGTTATTCGTGTCATGCTTGTCTTGCGTGTCTTGCGTGTGCCACATCACTGCCAAAGATACAACAAATGTCCATTTAATGTAAACTAAATGGAGAGTAAAGTAGTCTGAGCCTGAGATGGCAGACGTAGCCCAGGAACAGGAGGGCAGGGCAGGGCAGGGCAGAATGGACGTACCCTGGGGGCAGGGGCCCGGTGTTGATGGGGCTGACTCTGGAGGGACCAGGGCCTGGTGGCGCATTGGAATTCTGGCCAGGCACTGGGCTCGTCCCAGCTCCCAGAGCGGAGCCGGAGGCAGAGGAGGACGCCGAGCTCTGGCCATCCGCAGTGCCGTTCACCTGGAGGCTGGGGTTGGGTTCTGGGCTGGCTGCGCTGCTGCCGTGGCTTGGGGTAGAGCCGTTGGAGGAGGCTGTACAGGACAAACAGAGTTTTAGGAGAACCTGAGACAACTGAGTTGGAACTTCTGTGAGACAAAACAGTTTTCCATACACAGATTAAACCTAAACTAACTGCCCTTTTTCAATGGAGATTTTCACCTAAGTTCTCCTTCCCTCTGAGACTAGGAATAATCCATACCAGGGAAGCCAGATCTATATATCTACTTTCCTTCCTTGACCTTGCCTTATGTATTATACATAACATTGTGGAAAAATAATAATTCACATATTGTGGAAGGCATTCAGGGATGAGTGATCAGTAATGTTTTCAGACCTGGCGAGGAGGTGGGTCTGCGGGGTGGGGGTGGACGAAGGGGCCTGGGAGGTCGTGGCGGTCTGGACGTCCCTGCAGACAGGGATGGAGACCCCGTGCCATTGACGGCGTGGCCATTGGGGAGAGCTGGGGCATCATCGACGATGTCACTGGCTGGAGAGGAACCTCTGCTCGGCCTGGGAAAAAATAAACAACCAAAAAAAAAAAAAAAAAACACACACACACACACACACACACACACACACACACACACACACACACACACACACACACACACACACACACAATGTTTACTCCCTAGACTATACTTGCCTAGATGTCAGGCACAGAAGTTTACTCACCAGAGAACCAGAGAGAACTAGAGAGGGTTTACTCCCTAAACTACAGCAGAAAACTATAGAGGTTTTGGTAGAAAGGTATTTATGGTTTGCTCATCAAAATATTATCATTACCACACATTATTGTACTGTGGAGAACAAAACCTCACGCTGAAATAAAAGGTGTTAAGATTCAGCTTGAAAGACATAAATAAAGCAGCTCCTACCTTTCTTGCTCTTTATTTGGTTTTAAATCCCCGTTTGGTAGTGATGCTTCTGTATAACACAACATGACAAAGCAATCCATCATTTGATTGGAAATAGCTGCAAAGTTGTTTATGAACTATTTCAAAAGATAAGACACCTGCATGCAGCCTATGCTTAGTAATCAGACAGGAAAGGGGAGAAACGGGTCGCACCAGACAGTGTCACATTACATAACAGTTTGACAAGTACGTGTGAGTAATGTCTAAGTGCAAACATGCAGAGGTCAGATAAGCCAAGTGGTCTTCCACCGTTCTCCCTCTCTCTCCCCCTCCCCCTCACCCCAATGGAGAGGTGTAGGCCTGTGCTATATCAGATATTCTATCTCCCAAGACCATCTGTTCATTTTATACTTTCGTACTCAAGGACAATTACTGATAATAGAAAAACCACTCATTAAAGAATGCAGTAAAATAAAAAAACAATATAATGTGATATTGTATTGTATAATAAGGAAGCATGATACAGCATGATGGTAAAATATACCCAATACATTTTAAATAAGCCATTCCATATAGTGGCTACATTGACAACCGTTTCATTAAATGAGCAGAGAGTTCTGTGTTGTTGCTACATGCATGACTATTGTGACAGGAAATTAAGGTCATGTGGTCATGCCATAAAGCCCTGTGGCTGGGAGGCTCACCACGACTCTGCTCCTCTGCAGCAAACGTCTGTGGGTCCACCTGCATGCCATCCAGGCAGACGCACAGGTCTCCCACCACGTCCGACTGGTCCCTGTCTGCGCTTAGCTGTAACGTCTGCACCACCTCACAGACTGCTCACCACAAGAGAAAGAGAAAACAATGAGGGAGAGGCAAAAGACTAACATACACTAGAACCAAAATGAAGAAGAAGAGAAAAAAAAAAAAAAAAAAAAAAAAATTCCCTTCTAATCAGGCGCATGTTAAGTCAGCATATTTACAGGATGTGCATATGAATCATGAGTGCAAGGTATTACTGTGGCATCGGATGCAGAAGTGTAGAGAGAAAGATTGAAAACTTCAAAGATTTCGAAGAAATCAACCCAAAAAACCCAAGCCATTTACACGTCAGAGTGCACAGATCATTTTAACTCGTGGTTAAATAAGGGCTTTTGTTTGCATGTGTTCTAAGGACCACACACTGTGGGAAGTGGTTCTAATAGGCTGGTTTAAATCACATGGGCTGCACATGTTAAGCATTCGTACAAAGACCCTTTGTAGTCGTGGAGTAAGCCTGCTCACCTGCCTAGCTACATGCAAAAAAATTCAGGGAGAGCTTGGTGGTCAAGTTAGCTGATATGCAAAGCTAAATAATATGTGTATGTGTGTGTGTGTGTGTGTGTGTGAGAGGTCACAGACAGACACACACTCTTCTCTCTCTGCTTCCTTCTTTGTTTTTTCCATCCCCACCCTCTAAGTGTCGTTCGTGATGAATCAGGCGTGCCATCAAAGAGGAAAGAATCATAGGGAGGGAGGAAAGGGGGGGGGGGAGAGAGAGAGAGAGAGAGAGAGAGAGAGAGAGAGAGAGAGAGAGAGAGAGAGAGAGAGAGAGAGAGAGAGCGCAGAACTCACTTTTCATATCATTCGACTTGAGCATTTCGCTGACTTCCAGAGTGGCGATCCCCAGAAGAATGTCGGCCTTCAGCGTTTGGTGACTCCAAACCCGAAAGATAAGCTTGCTGAAGGGTGTAACAATACTGGATGGAAAGAACAACAACACAAGGGAGCCCGTGTTAAATGTCATTCCAAGGTGGCGATCGCAGACCCAGATGAAACCAAAGCATTTCCAAGGACAACTTTGTTAGTTATGCTAATTTGTCATTGAAGCATTGGGAGTTTTCCCTCAGCATAACATTATCACATGTTTCTGCCGTCACATTTTGATATCAAATGAGACGCCCACAGCAAGCACTACAGGTTCACAGGCAAAGGGGGAAACGTTGAGCTGGAAACTGACTGACAACATATCTGATGGGCGTTTCCTGGTCATAACACCTCATGAACAAACCAAACAGACAATAGTAATGGATCTCATGCTCCATATTCTGAGACACGGAAATAAAACACTACAACCTCCTTATTTAGGTTTCTCAAATACTTTCTGCATTAGTCAGCTCTACTAGTGTTCCATCCCACACCTCACGTAAATAACAACAACACTCCACTCATGGGGCTGGGAAGTGGCGGGTGGTACGTACCCCCCTGGGGTACCCCCAAAAAAGAGAAGAAGCCATATAATTAGGAATGTCAGTCAACAATTCCACTAAACCACAGTTGGTGCTGCCTCCTCTGAACACGACATAGTTTGCCCAGGTTAGTTTTCCCTGCCTTGCTGCTTCTATCCAGTCTATGACTATGACTTTTATTATACTGTATAAACACACTCACACAGTGATGGGCTGTTTCCATTTGGGACTCAAGGTGTTGTTGCATTTCTCAGTCTTCTTGGATTGACCGTCCACAGCAACCTCCACATAGGGACTCGGCCCAAACCAGTTCTTCTTGTTCTCCTTCAGTTTCGCAGCAAGGACTGCACGTGAGAGACAGGAAAATGTTTAGTGATCACTGATAACATCAGGTGAACCATTAAATGAGATAAAATACAGAACCATCTTGTCAAGGTACGTCATCTTTTTACAGTCAGCAAACAGAGTTCACAGTCTGTTATCACAGCAATTTAGCATACATATTAGAAAAAAACATTCTCAAATACACTGCATTACATCAAGATACATACTGATAACTTGAAGTTGGGCCTTCATCGTAAAGCCATCAATGGAGCCAACAGGTTAGGTAACAAGCTGTCAAAGAAAACGAGACAGGAAAGATTGTGAATAACATTTATCTAGCATTTACACATAGCAGAGTAGGTTATTCAAAAGGATTAGTTCTATTCACCCTGTGGTTTAACACAGAGCTGCTTAGTTGTGGGACAACTTAGCTCACCAGGAGAAAATAGAAGCTTCTGACTACAATAACCAACCTTCACAAGATCATGAAATTGACCATATCACCACCCATGTTTCATAACAAGGTCATTTTTTTCTTTGACTTCTTGTAACAGGGTTTGACATCATATCACAAAATCACCTCTTTACAAGGGCAAGGCTTCAGTATAAAAACAAAACTACATGCAACCCCTTTGTTTTAGTTCCAACTGTGTTACCAGCAGGGGACTAACAAACAGCAATGGCTGTAACACATTACCAGGCTCATACGGCAGGAACTACAGGGCTTAACCTGAACAGGATTAGCAATGATGCAACCCTGAGGACACTGACACTTCTAGATGCTACCCCGACTTTTTATCTTGAGGGAAAGAGAAGCGCTGTTGATACACAACAGAAGTGTTGCTGTGGGCACATTCTTACTGACACAACTTTAATGAACAGCAGGCAAATTGTCATGATCCACCCAGTCATCACATGATGGTACCTCTTTTGTGTTTGCAAAGCAACACTGCTCAAAAGTTTGTCAGATTTATCATCACCTCAAGAAGTGGATGCTTTCTGTCTGCTTCTGTGTCACTGCAAGGGAACAGTGAACAAAACCTAAATAGCCACTACTGTTACTTTTGGACACTCCTAAACCACTCATCACTGCACACACACTACACATTGTAGACGTCAAACTCTTGCCTCACAAACTACTACCACTAGGCCTGCTTCTTATAGTACAACAGACGTACTGTGAAGGAACAGTGAGCAGGCCCAAATAGCCACTATTGTTACTTTTGGACACTCCTGAACCACTCATCCCTGCACACATTACACATTGAAAATGTCAAACTCTTAAGCTATAAGTAAGTGTAAAAGATGTGAATAGATTCACAAACTACTAGCACTAGGCCTGCTTCTTACAGTACAACAGAGGCAGCCTTAAGCCAGATCAATAAATGCTCCAATGGATGACACTGTTTGGATGACCCAAGGCAACCTAAACTGCAATTCACTCACTTAAGTGGCTAGTTGTCTTACATGTTAGCCTAACATTTGCCATGGAGCATGACTTTATTGTCTGTGATTATAAGCTAGTAGGTAGCCAATTATATGCAAGGATTGAAGTCCATCAATAAAACAGGCATATTGCCATATTGGCCATCAAAACTTCACACCTCTGGAAAAGCACTCAAGCAAGTACTTCTAAATGTACAATTGGCTGGTTCAAACAACATGGAGATACATTTTGACTCCAGGAATCTAACTCCAGGACAAACAGTTTGTTCTTTCATCAAAAGCTAGACTGAACAATTATCAAATTCAAGGGTTCCGGGGAACAGAACAAGCATTAATTTAAGGTTAATAATTGATTGGTATGTCAGCGAAACCAGAACCTACCAAAGGGCATCTGACACATGCCTCTGGATATGATTGACAAACTGAAGGCCTCTACAGTCTGCCAGAATAGCTAGGTCTATACGACTTCAAATCCTGACAATCCCAAACGCTAAGAACTTGACAATGGACTTCCTGTGGCGAAGAAGTACATCACCTGTTCGACTTTTCACAGCAAACGCATTTGTACACTTAATTTATATTATAATAACTTCAGATAAAACTATAACCAGGTAAACATGTCCACTAAACTGTTGAGTTTACAGTGAGTTACTTCACGGGTCATATAACCAGGTGATACATCCAACGAACCTAAGATAGCTGTTACCGTAACGTTAAGTTAATTATACTAAGCTGGTGCAGCATTGGCAAAGACCCTCATTTAAGTTAGGTAACGTTAACAAACGTTAAATCCTTCACTTACACAATGATCTGTAGCACAGAAATGACAAATATTAACATGGCTATGCTAAAATGTCAGCGGGCTATGCTATGATTACTTGTCCAGCTTTCATAACGCCAAGTTGCTTTAAAGTGAAAACAAAAGCAAAACAATGAGAATAATTATGTGATTGTCTTGAAAGCTAACGCTAGTTGTGTACTGGCTAGCTAGGCCTTCGGTGAGGACAAATGAACCAACTGTAATAAGTCATGCATGAAATGTCACTACTCAGATTAACCCAAGTTAAGCAAGTCAACGTTATGGCACCCAGCTAACCGTCTTAACATTACACTGGTCTAGTAAATTAACGTAATGATAAACACTCACGTCAGATGGCCAACTTACCATTACACAGCTATGATGGCCCGCCTTGAGCTAACGTTACTCAACTTAATATATAGATACAGTAAATATATACAGTAAGTGGCAAAGCGTAAAGGGTCATGTGTACAGAGGCCTTTCAAACAGGTATGAGGCTATCGGCCTAGCCAGGGAATAGTTAGCTAACAGGAGTTACTTACCAGTGAATGATAACGTTAACATTTGCTATCTGTACAGCTAACATTAGCTTTCCTCGCTTGCTTGCTGCGTTGGCCAGCGATATTTGCTGTTAAGTTAGCTGGCTAGCGAACAAGCAGGCGGACATTACTGGTGAAAAACCACTCCACTTAATAGCGACTTATCAACATGAAATATATCCAGAACCAAACAAGCTCAAAAACAGCCTTGAGGTCAGATAAAGCCTTGTTTATCGGAAACGCTGTCAACGATCTATCTGGCTACTTAATTAGCCGCGCCAGAGCGCTGTCACAGGTGCAGCTAACCGTAATGTTAGCTCCAGTCCTATAAGTACATTTTACTTGCCCGTCATAGAACAGAAACTTACCAACTTTGATAGAGTAAGTCAGATGGTTAATCCGTTATGTCCGACGGAAAACAAGATTAGGTTCCACTTTTTGGAGTAGTTTGTTTGCGGTCCATTTCATATTTCAAAACGAGGATCCTCCACCATCGCTGAGTGATGGTCATGTGACAGAAGAACCCACAGCACCTACAACGCGAGCAGCTTGACGTTCGGCAGAGCTCAATTCAATTTCCTTAGAATTTAGTTAACGCATGTTATGTAACCATATTGGCTACGACTAGTGTATGCTTACAAATATACACCAAACCATGTAAATATTAAGATGATATTTGAGGTAATCAAGCAGTATTTTCTCAAATAGGCCTACATTTTATTATTATTACTAGTATTATTGTTGGTGTTATTATTACTATTACTACTACTAGTAGTATAATAGTAGGGTTAGTAGTACTAGTAGGCCAAGCAGTAGCCTAGTAGCAGTAGTAGTTGTAGGCCTGTAGTAGTATATATTATTATATTACTATCCTATTTTTTTATTTGAAAAAGTATAAATAGGCTAAATAAGCTAAGCTTGAGGAATCTGTGAGGTGACATTAAAATGGTCTCTTTTTGAGAGGATTTCACTGCATGTCTTACACCTTGTACACATGTTATGTGACAATAAAATCCTTGAATTCTTGACAAACAAGGGGGTATACTACAATACGAGTTTACTGGCTAACCTGGATAACTTCAGGTGTAATTGCTGATCTCCAAACAACGTGTCACTTCAGAAACAACAGATGCTCAATGCAGTGTTCTTTTGGAGAACAGCTGTTACTCCTAAAGTTACCCGTTAACCAGTAACCTTGCTTCATAGTATAGGCCCAAGCTCTTGACTATGAGGCGTTATGAGGCCTAGTTTGTTTTCTTATAGCCTGGTGATAAAACCAGACCCTTGTTCTACACTTTCATTTTGTACAGAGGGTCTGGACATTCGGTCGTAAGATTCAATTGCTTGCTTGAGGTGTACCATCTTTTGTTATCTGTTTTATGATTATTGTCTGTTTGTTTATATGTAATTATGCATTTTTTCTGTATTAACTATGTGCTATCTGTTATGGGCTATTCTTCCATGGACAATTAAGGAAGTTTAGACTGTATATCTTTGCAAACACCATCATTATGGTACTCTATCTATCTATCTATCTATCTATCTATCTATCTATCTATCTATCTATCTATCTATCAAGAAGTGATTAAAACTAACAATAACTAAAGTTACTGTGAAGACATTATGTGGCAAGATGAACTCATTGACAAACAGTGATTGTGTAGTTAAACAAATCAGCAAATTACAGGACATACTGTAAATGTATAGCCTCCCCATGGAGGGTATGGGTTTCCCATACACACCTGCAGAACAAACTCTAATTTGCCAGCAGTGCGTCTCAGTCACCCATGCAAAGTTATGAACAGAATGAGGAGCAAAACACAAGTGTTTTAGCCTGCTCTGATGTTATGATGATGTAGCTGAGGAGATCTAATACATGTGTTTATCTATGTTCTCTCTCTCGCGCGAGCGTGTGTGTGTGTGTGTGTGTGTGTGTGTGTGTATGTATGTGTATTATACCACCAGAGGGCGATAGGGCACTACTTCTCACTTGTTACAGTATAGCCATTACAGTTTTATGTTTATGATTTGTTAATGTATGTCATCAAATGCAGGCTATAGTTTCCGTTTAGCGTGCAAGCTGCTTCATAGTAATAAATGATCATTTCGAAGCATAATGTATAGCTAGGCCTTTGCTTAACCAAGTTGACTGATTGCTGGATCAACCTGCTTAAAGACCATATGGGGAAGAGGTCATTTCACTATATTTTAGAATAACTGTCCTTATTTTTTATTTAGAATAACTGAAAAACGTTTTGGATATTGGTTTCAACGGGAAATATGCTCAAATAAAATACGACCAATCAGAGTGGGAGAAGGTGGAGTTACCATCCGCTGAAAGTTCCACAGCATCAGCACCCGTCAAAGAGACCTATTCCAGCTGAGCTTGACAATCTCGCTGTCATCTTCTAGCTATTTCTTTACCATAGCCTTCAGTTGAGTTACACACACAGTAACGGGGGTAAAAATAAATTTTTATTACCGTAAAATAGACAGCGCTTGGAAGAGAAAAAATGTTGGCTTGCACGGAAATGATTACAATGTGTCTCCAGTCGGCGAAACGGCAACATCTTCTCGCCAAGCAACAGCAACAGCAGCAAAGCCAAAACCCTGTGCATGGACTTTCCATTTTTCACGATGTAAGTATCTCATGACTCATTGAGCAAAACATGTTTTAATGCGTCTGCAGGTTACTCATAGTTCAGTATACATTACCCTCATAAAACGCTGCAAATGTGGCATTTAATGCTGCATGGTCCAGTGGCTCCAATTTCAGAAGCAAATACTAACGATGATTTTTTTTTTTTACTGTTGATATTAACTTAAGTAAAGCAAGAGCCGTTGTGACAAAAACACACGCCATTAATTTACGTAGTAGCCTAGTCCAATTAACTCCATCAATGTTTAATAATTTAGCCAAAATAAGATACAGTTTATTTCTAAATTTAACTTCCCCAGCTGAATGGCTGATGCAGTTAGAGGTTTAAGTTAGGCTACGTTTTTTGTTCAATATGAACAATAACGTATGTTTTTTACTGAAATTGTAAAATTGATTTAATTGCTTGGTAAGGTAACAAGGTTGTTTACAGGACGGTGTAAGACGTATTAGCAAGGCAATCCATGTTTAGTCTATAGAATTCATGATTTATGTGTGACCTCTCTAAGATTTGAGGTCACCCTGCTGCCTGGGCTACTCCATGGGAATAAGGCATGGAGGATGGAATCCATTTGTAATCTGCAAAATATCCAAATATCTACTTTGTATTTGGTCATATCAATGGCCTGTTAGATACACAGCAAGTGTGGCAAGAATGATTTGTGCAGTGTCCAGACTTCACTCCATCACTGTGTTACATCAGTGGTGTGAGGCATGGGTTAAGTGGATAAATGACTCTGTCACACACTAGGGACAGTGACAGACGACCTCGGTAATTACAGCAGAAATTGTAATAATGTGTGTTTGTATTATAGTAGGCTTCTGTATTGTATTGAGAAGGTGGAGTCTCAGACCAGTGCAGCTCTATGTCAGTGGTTTTCCGCTGGCTATAGGCCTACTGTCAGTGATTTGAAAAGACTAATGAATTTGTAATACTTAGTCAGATTATGGATTTTTCAAGTGCTTGACATTCTGTAGGGAGTGCATCTATAGACCTCTGCATTTGTCTCAGGGATGTGTGGGTCAGTCTTTTCAGAGGAATGCTTACTACCTAGGGTCGGATAAGCCTCAGTTGGAGCCTGTAGTCAGCAGGGGTATAGTCACACACACTCAGACGTGTGTATGCATGCATGACACATGCAGGCACACACACATGGACAGATGCACATTGATACATGAGTGCACTTGTTCTCCAGCAGTTTCATTTTAACCCTAACTGTTCTAGGCCAGGATCAGGTACCTCACAGTTGTAGATTTTAAAAGCCATTAGGGTCTGATAGGGTTGTCATGCTCGAGAAGTATTGCTAATCAATACTGGAAACTAACTGTGTGTTTAGCTTTTGAGTATCTGCTGGCTGTTTGCTGTTTGCTGATCACAGAAAGACAAAACATATTGATGCAAGTATTGTTACTGTGGCTATACAAAAAACAATCCGACTTGCAGCTCAACACAGCTTAAATGAGAAATCTGGTGTGAATCAATCCAATGCACTCTTCTTCCAGGTCACCGAATGGTCGATAGGGATAAGAATGTGAAAATTTTCATACAGCATAGACCAAATAGTGAACTGGCTAACAGTAACGGAACACTGCTAACTAACACTAACTGAATGGGGCATGGTTACTTACTTTCAGTTTCATTTATCCTATGCCCAATTCAGTTAACATCAGCTGTTGCTTTGTGATTCGTTCTATCTAATCGTTCTATTCATTTTCAAATTTTTTGCGTTCTGCTCCCTACCGACAGCATTTGGTGACCACAGGCTTATGGACTGAATCACTTCGTATTCCTCCTTTAAAGCAATAGATACCTGAGTGCTGACGATAGAAATAAGAACGACACAATTTGGTACAACATAGACCAAATAGCAACATGGCAACCAACGCTAACCAACTGATGAGGGCAAGGAAACTTTGTTTCAGTTTCATTTTCCTGTTCCCGCGTCAGGTAGCATTAGCCGCCAGTTTGCGAATTCAGTCTATGTGTTATACCAAATCATTATTCCTAACGACTGCAAGTGGCAACCTTGTACAACAGTGCTATGGGTTGGTTGCCCACCCCTTTAACCTGAGTCCACATTCCAAAGAGCTGTTGGATAGAGGTGCCTGTTCAGCTCCCAAAGACAGTTGTGTGTGTACCTCAGAGATGGTTGATTATCTTGATTCCAGTGCCTGATGAATTGGGTCATTTTGTGGGGGGCAATGCCTTATTCATGCCTCTCTTCCTAGAAATACATCGTCAGTAGATGGAATAATGTATGAGCCTGAATTATGTAGGTTGTGTATTTGTGATCACTTCATATTTGACTTTCCATTTAGGCTGCGAGACACACGGATGTATTGATATTCACTGCAGCATAACACTATCAAATGAGGTTTATAGATAGGAAATTGATTTTCATTGCCCTAGAGATGAATTAGAATAGATGAATGACCCTCAGTTCAGGAGATGAGAGAGTTAGTGTACTCTTGGATTGTTAATTTAATTGGACAAACAGCACATTTCACAGTTTTTTGCACAGTTTGTCCTTTTGTGCAGGATGAACCCCAGTAAGGCTGCTGAATCTTGACTCTATTTACTGATTTGTGTATCAATTAAGTTTTTCCCCACCTTACATGATCTTTCTCTGAGCTTGATAATAGTTTTAAGAGATCTTGCATTGCGGTCAGGTGAACACCTTTTTAAGTTAAATGCAACTAAATCAATGGGATTACAGTGTGTTAAGCATTCCACAGCTACTGCCCTTCAATCAAATTTAGATAGCATATATATAACACAGGTTTTCCCATCTATTTTTAAACTTGGCTGATCTCTCTCTCTCTCTTTCTCTCTCTCTTTCTCTCTCTCTCTCTCTCACACCTCTGCATTGCTGTTGGAGAATAGAATCAGTGGGACCCGGGTATCCTACTGTTTGAACACCTGCCATGACATCAGAATAGAAGTCTCCCTGGGTAGCAGGGATGACCTTTTGAACACATTGTTAATGATGAATTAGATGACTTGGCTTATCACCCAAGAATACCTGCATAACCAAACTCCTCTTAGCTCTAATAAAAAAAAAATTGTTGAGGGTAGTGAAGAGATTAAGGGATGTGTTTGTTATGTACGTATGTCATGCAAAGGTCATTGCCTTGATATATATTGCACCCTTTGCGCTTATTGGCGCCATTGGTAAAGCTGACTAAAAAGAGGAATAAAAGCTATTAAGAATTTTTCTTTGTTTCACAATGAAAAGTTGATGCGAAACTTAGATGAGATGCAGGTTTGTTTAAAAAACATACTGCCTCATAAAGGAATTAAAGGACATGTTCAGTTTTTTACAAATAAAGCCTTGTTTTCTGATTGTTACAGTTCAAATACGATGGTTATGATTAAAGTTTTGATGAATGCCTGTTCTAAGAATTTTCAGTTGTTGCGGTAGCACCCACCCAAATACAGAATGGCTGCATAGGTGCACAGCTGCAGTCTTTCCTGAAATGCATTGAACTTTGTTTGCAAAGACATGAAACTTACGAGTGGTCAATAATGTTCACTGATACGTTGACACAAAAACCATGGCAAAGTTTGTCACCATCATTGCCTGTATTGCTTCAAACTTAAGCAGACTAGGTCCATAACTGAGAATGAATGGTCAAAAACCTGTTGGAAACCACACAGTTCGCAGCAAATTTTGTCCAGCACATCAATGAACATTACTGACCACTCGATGAGTTTCATGTCTTTACAAATGAAAGTGTAAAAGATGTGCTACAGCAATAACTGAAAATTCAGAATGGAACAGAGGCATTTGTCAAAATTTCAGTTATGAGTTTCATCATAAACAATCAGAAAACAAGGCTTTAAGTGTAAAAAAACAGACTAATCCTCTAATATTTTAAAGGTTGTCCTAAGACGTAAGTTCTTCTGTACCTCTTATTGAATTCTTGGTAACACTATGAACCCAGCATTTATTAAGCATTATAAGTACATAAAGGGTTATAATGCATTCATAACGCTTTGTAACTAATGACATTAGTACTCATAACTGTTTATACATTTTCATGACTGTACTCATAAGACATTGTGTATTGTGTAAGCCTTTACAATTTGAAGTGTCACAAAACCTTATAAGCTTCTTCTGCCTTTTGATACGGACACATACCTAGTTGCTTATTGTCTGTAATGGTGCCTTATTGCTTTTCATGAGTAATTATGTGTTCACCTGACTCTACTTAGAGAATGCATTGAGCGCTTGTAACTCTTCATTATTTGGCTTGAGGAATTTGACATATAAAAGGAGATGACACGTTGAAGCTCTATGATGCTTTGTGACACTTTGAGTTGTAAAGGCTTATAAGATGACATTATAATGCCTTGTGAGTGCAGCTATGAGAATGTATAAACAGATGTAAATACTAGCACTGAACACTGGATTCATAGCAGGTGTTACCAAATTGTTTATATCTTTCCATCCTTATTGTACCTTGCTTAAATTAACCAAGATAGAATATTTCTGGTCAACAGACACTGATATAGTTTAAAAAGCTCAATGTTAATCAATTTTTTTTTATTTTGTTTAGATTATTTATAGCTACAATTGTGACTTATGTAAGCTCACAAACAAAATGCAATTACACTGCATTTCTTACACTTAGTTTTTCTAAATACTGTATGTGACAATAAATCTTTATAAATCCTCCTTGAATCTTTGAATATCCTCTTGAAGATTTGATTATGCAGTATTTGTTTTAACCAACGGAGAGCTGTTGTGTCAGCTCTGTGCTCATTTTGGACACTGCTGTTTGTGTTTACATGCATTAACACATACTGTATTTTGACCATCTGTAAATGCTGGGCTACTAAAAGACTTAAACAGAAATAACAGAAATCGCCACAGAAAACCACAAATTGGGTTTTGGTTGGTGACAAATATGCCCATATTTTTGGCAATTAGCTTTGTCAGGTGTAGAGGTAGAGTAGTGGTGTCACACTGGTCATTGCATGAAGACTGTTGTGTATACTCTTATCTGACGTGTTCCTTTAAAGGATAGTTTATTTTGTAGACTTCAATTATTTTAAAATCACAAAGGTACACTCTTTTTCCATTAGAAAACAAATCCCCTGACTTTGGTTTGGTTTGGTTGACCATGGCCTCATACAGGTCACTAACAGAAAGAAACAACTAAATAATCATTCGTGAATCATAATCATAAGGATTTTTTTTTTATCAGTGTATTACATTTTATTCATCATGATTTTGTCTGACATCATTTATGACATTTTGACTGGTTGACTGCTTAACTCATATGTACACACCAGAGGATTCATAAACAGGAGACAGAGAAAAAAAATGAAATCAAAACAAGGTTTATGACAGTGGACAGCATAATCCAGTCTCTGCTACGGTATAAAGCTTGAAGCATTTACTGTCCTTGACTGCATCGCTATCACTTCCAGCTGTAGGGATTATTTCTGTAAATGTACATTTGTGTGTGTGTGTGTGTGTGTGTGTGTGTGTGTGTGTGTGTATGTGTGTGTGTGTGTGTGTGTGTGTGTGTGTGTGTGTGTGTGAGAGAGAGAGAGAGAGAGAGAGAGAGAGAGAGAGAGAGAGAGTTAGGGTTAGTGTTATTGCTGTCCAGTTTCTTTGTGTATGGTTTATACATGCAGTGTTGGTTATAGTGTATGAACTTGATAAAGTGCACATGTTCATGGGCTGTAGCCCACACAGTCTGCCTGACTTTAATTAGATTATTAAATGAACTCAGTAGGATCCTACCAGATGCATAAGCTGTGCTGACCCAGACTAACAGTACGATGAATATTTTGACAGATTGTTCTTTCCCTTTTTTTTCAGATTTTTCGTCGTGCAGATAAAAACGGTGAGCATGTTTACACATTTCTTCATTCTTTGCTTTCTTATCAAAAAGACAAGAAGGTTATTAGCATATTGGGTTATGCTACAGGAATAGTTCATTATTTTTTATAATTTTTTTTTTTTTCTATTAACAACTCAAGTCTCTCTCTTTTGGAAGGTTTTTTTTTTTTTTTTTGAAATGTCACATTCACACAGTACTGTTTAAAATGTCACTAGAGCATGATGCTCAAAATGAACGTGGGTGGTTCACTGGAACAGACAGATTTTTTCAGATGTCACTCCACTCTTTTCGTGTTTCATTTCCTCCGTTTTATTTGCTCTTGCGTAACAAATAGCAAAGTGCTCCTGAAAAATCAAGCACTTGATTCATTTAAGGTGTCTCTGGGCCAGTGGACACAAACATCAAAATCAAGACCTCTGTCAAACCAATGGAATCAGCCTCATTAACTGACTAAACCATTTCAGTAAGCAGCCGGTATATCTTGCAGGCATCTTCCATCTCCAGCTGGTTCAGTATAGATACAACCAATATCCCTAAGGATTCTGAGAGAACGGATCTTGACCCACTTTCACAGGGCTTAGTTGACAGAAGTAACAATGTAAGATGCTGTGTCACCACATGATCGGTGTCTCGCTAATTAACATGGAAATTGACAATGGCGGCTAGTGATCTTCGCTGAACCTAAAAATGTACAGCTTAAAAATAGGCCTCTTTCTTGTTGTGTATTTACACTTCCACCCCTCCCCCCCAACACACACACACACACACACACACACACACACACACACACACACACACACACACACATATATATCTATACCACATCTGCAGTGTCTCTCTGACTCCAGATTATGTTGCTCTGAATGTTGAAATGTGTGAGAACCTTTGTTGTTTTTATAGTTAGCTACATGCTGTGAAACGCAAGTATCTTATCTTGTATTTCACAGCTCTTAGGCAAGACAGACAATTTACAGAATTGGCAGAGAAAATTAGGTGTTGTCCAGACCAGTCAACACTGAGTGGACAGCATTGAGTGGTAGTGGCAGGGTTGATTGTGTCCTTGTGGAGGTCATAGTCAGTCACTTTAAATGGAAATTATCGTTCTGCATCTCCCTTTTGCACACTGACTGATTCCAGGGGGCTGTGTGATGTGCAGCAAGGGATTGTGGGTGAACGTGCGTCATTGCCTGTGGCCACAGGATATTAATGTAATTTAAATGTGTTTCAGGTCTGTATGCACGAGAGAGGAAATTATCAGACTAGACAATGTTTGGGCAACACACTGGAGAGGCCGCCTATACATGCGTCAGTACAGCACAAGTGGAGCACAGGCGCTAAGTAGAACACTGGGGAGGGGAGGAAAGAGAGGCAAGAAAACTCGGAGGTTCATGGTTTATGTTGCCGACACTCTTGCGTTGGCTGTCTTGTGCTGCTATAGTTGTTTCCCGTGTGGGATTGTTTTATTTTTTATTTATTTATTTATTTTGCCCAGCGGTCGGGAGCAGAGAGGGATGGTAAATACAAGACTTCAACAGGAAAAAAGGCTCAGATGAGACAGCTCAGTATGCCTGTTAACTGATCAGCCTCTGCCCCACTTAATAACCCATTTGCAGATGTGTGCCCCAGCCTCTCTGTCTTTAACTGGGGTACAAGGGAGAGAGGGTTTGCCACACAGAAAACTGACAGATTGGCTTTTGATTTTTGAGACCTTCACATAGCCTCTGAATGTGTCTGCCTTGAAAGGTCCATTGTGAAAATTCATTCATTTCAGGTGAGTTCTTCAGGTGCTGAGATCTCCCACTCATGTAATGGTGTGTTTGAGTGTGTGTGTGTGTGTGTGTGTGTGTGTGTTTCTGGAGGTGGGGTGGAGGGGCTCTGCAGAGAGGCTTGCACGTTTAATCTTGACATGTAAAACACTGCATGGGGGCTAAGGCTCTACATTATGTAAATCTGTCACAGTGCAAGCGATGGGGAACCAAGAGGCAAGTCTCTCCTCTCTTTTCTAATGAGCACACTCTGCTGTATAGGAGACTACCATTGCTGCATAGTTTAGACTGCAACTGTGGGACGCTGAGATACAAAATGGTGGGAGCCCTGTGGCGTGCTTTCTCTCTCTCCCTCTCTCTCTCTCTCTCTCTCTCCTTCCCCTCACCTCTCTCTCTGGTTGAAGAGGCCTTGAGTAAGATGACGAGTCTTCTCTTCTGAGATGGCCTTCTCGGGGGGATGTCACCCAGTCACCTCCAGCTGGTATTGCGTAACGGCTCGTTTCACCAGGAAGAAGGTCAGCCCTAGCCCGACAGTAGTGGCCAATCAGACGACAAACTGCACGTCAAGCCCAACCAAGAGCCGCCCCCAATGGATGTCAACTTCAGCAAGTGCTCAGAGGGCATTTCCAAAAATACTGGAGCTGTCACCATGGCTAAGAGAAAGAGAGGGAGAAAGAGAGAGAGAGAATGAGAGGGAGGGAGCGCAAGAGATAGAGATTGGCTTGATAATAGAAAGTATTGACATTAGAATTAGAAACGATATTCTGTTTCAACAACTCACTCTCACTCTCTCTGTTCAATTACTTTCATCTTGACTTAGCTTGCCTGGTATTTGTTTGTGTTTGAATTCATTTGCTAATTTCAATTTGCAGCTCTCTTCCTGTTTTTCCACCACTTCTACTGCAATTCTGGCAAATCCAGAGTGTTTAGAGAACGACTGCTAATACGTCGTGACTGCTGGTCGCACAGCTCAAGATGGAGTCTCCATGGAAAGAAAAAAAACAGAACAAGTCAGGGAGGTAAAAACAGAGATTAGAGGAGAAAGCCTGGTGTAGCAGAGAGTGAGGGGAGCAATGGAGGAGAGCTGTTTGGAGCCAGGGATGAGGAGAGGATGTGGTGGCAGACTAGAGGGAGGGTGTAGGTTGCCTGGGGACATTATGGAGAGAAAGATGAAGGACTGAGATGGATGACGCAGCCAGTAGGAAAAGAATAGAGGAGGGAAGGACCAAGGGGAAGAAAGACGAGGAGGGGGAAGTTGGGTTTGGGCGGGGGGGGGGGGGGTGGGGGGGGGTAAACAAAAGGACATTGGAAGAGGGAGAGAACAGGTACAAGAGGTGAGAATATAAGAGTGAAAAGGGGACAGAGAGAGAGCGAGAGTGAGAGGTAGAGAGAGGGGGGGGCATGGAAGGACAGGAAAGGATTATGTTTTAGGCAAGGATGATGAAAAAGAGAGGAGAGTGCAAACGAGCGGAGACCTGACAGAGTGAGGAATCTGTGGGAGATGGGATTCAGCGTGGCAGCAGGATTGAAGTCCCATCTTAATAATGGATGTGCCGGGATTTCATGGCAGGCTTTTTCAGCTGCTGCGTTCTGGTTTCTGCTAATGCATTCTGCAAATAAGGGTCCTTCGCTTACCTTGTGTGACACAACTAAATTGCGACCTGACCCCTGTGTTTGTTTGGACAGATGAGCGTCTGCAAACCGGATGACGTGCTTCCACCACCTTTTTTTTTCAATTTAGTATTTCCAATTACCCTTCCATTCCAGGGTCAGTTTTCAGGGCACAGCAAGACTATTTCTCCGAGTCTGACATAACCCCCTCTCTCCTCAATCCTCCAAGAAATTGAGTGAATAAATCCTCAATAAAATCAAACCCATCACACAATTCTTTTTTGCTTTTATTGACAAAAACTGACTACGTGCATTTATTACATTCGGCTTCGATGTATTACGACATATCAACAGCGACATCAAAAACTACAAGCAATAGCTATAAGGGTGTAATTGCTTACATTAAAATTCTGCATCATGCGGTCAAACTGACCCCATACTGATTTTATAAACATACTATCTAAATAGACATTGTAGAAGAGGCAATGAAAACAAATGCTCAGGGGGGAAAAACGTAAGCGTGTCCGGTTAGAGGACAAAGAGGATGCCTCAGCCAGATAAGGAAGGATAGCAGTGCCGCCTGAGGAGGCTCTAGGGAGGAGGATCCTGCTCCAAGGATCTTCCTTTTCCTCCGTACAGAGGCACAGTGTCCCACAGAACGCCCGCCGTCCAGCGTGGATGCATGCTGAGTGCTGTATCTGTGGATCAGAAAGGGCACTGAAGCGCAGCATCTCTTAGGTCTTATCTCCCACTAATAATGCATGAGTTTGGCCATGTGCTGCCTCTCTCTGGATATTATGACTGTGTAGCCATTTCTCTTTTTATTTTGGGCGTCATTCTTCCTTCCTGGCTTTCCCTATGCCTGTGCATTTTTAGAGTGTTTCTAACCTAGAACTGTCAGGTGAGTGAGCAAAGATGTTGAACATTGCCGCACCATTGCAGTCCCGATGGGGTATATAACACCTATACATCAGACTGCTCATAAAATACACTGTGTATTGCTATATGAAGTTGAAAGGAGATTCTGTGCCTATAGTGTCCATATCATTTATCCTGAAATAAACAAGCACAGAGGTTTACACAGCAACATTTTTCAAAAGGGGGAACTTTTTTCATTATTATTATTATTGGGATGATGACTGTTATAATTTTTGCCATTACATTTTGGTACCTTTGAAAAATGACTCATAATGTCTCGCTACTTTCGAATAGCCGAATAGCATTGAATGAGACTTTCACGCTGGTAGAGGATGTGTTTAATTGTGTTGTGGATTCTGAACAGCAGCAAAGGCAAAGCACACCAGATGGCCATGAAATCTGCCCTTGAAATAATTGAGCTGGGTCTGGCTTTTTTGGACGCTCCTCAGACGCCTGGCAGTATGGCCATTGTTCCACATCCTCCTGCACAATTTGAATTTGGCAGCCTGTGTGGCGAAAGCCTCGGTCTTTGACGATTTATTGGTTTCCACGCGACTTTTTCACCTTTTATGTCAGCCCATAAAGCAGGAACAGGGTGTCGCCTGTTTTCATCCGTTTGCCACCAATCAACTGGGCTAATCAGAGATCATACCTTCCGGCTCAGGGAAAAAGCAGTTTGACAAGAGCGTAGCTCTTTGACTGTACTGAGATGACTTGGGACTACATAGTGAGTTTATCAAAGACATGAGATAGCATTTTTATGAAGCCACATCAGTCCAAGAGCTTCCTGCCACCTATGCTTAGCATACGCCATTGCAAACACCAGCCATGTACAGTCGTACACTTAGCCACTTAGCACAAAGGCTTAACGTAACACATTGTCCCCCTAATGTTTTTAGTAATAATAATGTTTTTAAGGCCCCTTGAAAATATCAGAATAAAATAACCTTGGAAAATGGGTTAAATAATAAACCTTGGAAATAGCACTTTACTTCTACCTACTTCCCTACTTTGTGCTCCCTCTCAATAGCTGTGTGTTTTATTCAATAGTGCTTCTCCCTGCCCAGCTTGGAGTGTCAGAGCAATGAGTCGTTAGCCCATAAATCACTGCTGATCTAATACACAGAGCAGCTGCTTGACTCTCCCATTGCGTAGCCATGCTGTGTGCGGCCACTTTTCACACTTGCCTATGTCTACTGGGGGGAACCTACCAGAGCTAGGGGCATCCGAAGCCCCACAGTAGTGGGGTGTTTTAATTATGTGATTTAATGACAAACCTGGGCAGATTAAGGGTGATAAATTAATATATTTCCTAATAGAGTAGTTTTAAATCTCCCAAAATAAAACCAAAGGCTCTTCTTTTAGTAAATTCACCACTTAATAGAAGCTCATTAACTCAGGGTTGTCATACTGCATTCTTAAAATTACTGCCTGAAGCAATGCACCACTGCTTTTTTGGGGCTCTAGAACAGAAAATAATTTTGAGCCCCACAAACACTAATTAGAATATTAAAATGTTCTGAAGCCCCCTGTCAGTGCCAGGCCCTTAGAACTATTGTAGGTGTGATCAAGGCATCCACTGAGTCCACTAAGGATAATCTGTTGCTCTTGCGCTGGTGCAGATGGACAGGTATCTGAAGGCTCTTTGCGTGTGTGTGTGTGTGTGTGTGTGTGTGTGTGTGTGTGTGTATGAGGTGCCAAGGGCACTGCAGTTCTCTCAGCAGGTCTCTTTCACATGGCCCTTGCTCATGTCAGGTGTATCCGTCATGTGCTGCTCAGAGTTTAGGTGCAGTTTGAGTGACAGCATTGGACGGTGGGATCCGCCGCTGAACCACTGCTGAGCCACTTGTGCGTTTTATTGCACCGTGCGGCAAGCATCCCGGTAATAGCTTCAGTGATCACCATCAGTTTTCATTTAGGCAGGCAGTGTCACCACACGCCCCCTCCTTCACCATTATTTGCTCCTGCATCTGGGGGCTGGATTGTTGTACCAGATTTTCTGAGCCATGTAACTCAATGGCATTAGCTGTCATGAACTGTATGAACTGTGTCCGTCTGTGTGTGTGTGTGCGTGTGTGTGTGTGTGTGTGTGTTTTTGTTTGTGTTCGCGCATGTATGGGAGAGAGAGTGAGTGCGTTTGTGTATGTGTCTCTCTCCACTGACCTCCTCTGTCATTTGTTCAGATGATGGCAAGCTTTCCTTTGAGGAGTTCAAGGCCTACTTCGCTGATGGGATCCTAACCACAGATGAGCTGCAGGAGCTTTTCTTCTCCATTGATGGGAGACAGAGCAAGTATGTGTTTCATCCATCATTCTCTCTCTGTATCGATTGGATAGTCCTGCTTTCCTGCTCAGCAGCAGAACAGTGTTGAACACACACACACACACACACACACATTCTTCATATATTTTTCACATATTTTCATATTTTTTAACAAATTTTTTGGTTCATGATAGAAACTCAAGAAGGCATAGAAAAACTGTTAAGCCGATCAAATCTAAAGCTCTGCAATGCTTTTCATTGCAATACTTCAAAAAAAAAAAAAAAGAGAGGAAAGAAAGAAAAACAGGCTTTTCAAGTTTGACATTTCTGGTTCAAATCCGTCACTCTCCCCGCCTCAAAACTCTCTCCCTACTTTCCAATTTCGCTCTCGCAGTAGCCAAAGGCTCCATTCAGCCTAATCAATCCCCTGCTAATTACTGAGTTCAGTAGCACAGACCTATGGTAAATTAGTGTCCCCAAGTCATGGAATTGTGGTCTGGGCAGCTTTCTGCAGTGTGGTGTATCCGTAGCTTTGCTCCCACCCCCTGTTTCGTACTCATTAGGGGTTTAATCCAACAGCAGCAGCAACCCCTGCATTATTGAAGTTAGTCAGCTAGCTCGCTTGCCTGTAGGCAGGACACAGTTAATCCCAAGCGTGATTTGCCTCTAGAGCTTATTTAAGTTGATCACCATCACTGTCATCATTGCTTGGAGTGTCTTTGGCCTGCAGGTGTTTGGTTGCCAAAGGGGCCTTTTCAGGATATGTCAGGACAAGCCCAAAGTCACAGGTCTTGGTGAGAGACATTGCTGAAATATGCCTGCTGCTGTGGTCTCACTGCATTCCAGAGAGAATATTTTAAGGGAACACTGAACAGATTAATGTACAATCTTATATTTAGGTTGACAGAAATGATCTGTTTTGCTTTAAATTGCGCCCTCTTTGGCAACCACAATTGAACTAGTGTTGTAGTCCTGAATCTGACATCACAGCCAGGTTTTGTTCTGATCTGACCATTTTTGTTGGGTTTTTAAGTTCAGTATTTACATATGAGCACAACACAACCATGTTTCACATTTACAACAGTTCTGCCTGTTTTTCCATTCTGTGTCCCCTTTAAAGAAGCTTTCTGCTAGGCCAATTCCAAACACTTCTTCACCAATAAAGAAATTTCTGCTCACAGACCATTAAGTAGTTCATTTAGCTTTTGCCCTCAAGAAAAAAATGTGCGTGCTCTGGGGTCTTTAAATGCCAAACAGCCATAGTGATTCAGATTGAGCCACGAACAATCTTCAAAATTGAAAGCTCTCATGGGTTGCCTCTGTAACATATAATTGCAATCATGGAGTAGTTAGAGGGCCTGTGGCAACTTCCTGTTAACTGATACACATAAACATTCAATCAGACAGAATCAAAACGGCAGAACACAACAGAGTGTAATAGTGGCAACAAAAAGATGGAAAACTACAGCAGGACCAAGCATGCTGCTGCTTGACTGCTAACAGATATACCCCAACATTACAGTCTAGAATGGCTCTTTAATATCACTATAGATAACAGCCTCACTAGGTGCTTGAATGGCATTATGGGGCAGACTTGCATAACACACAGACAAGGAAGCATACAGAGCCTCTGGCACAGTATGGTAATAACTAAGGCATCAAGGATCGTTCTGGACCTAAGCTCGCACAGATTTGGTGAATAACAGTCCATTTCATAATCAGCTGCTATGTGAGTTAATACTTAATGATATTGACTGTAGAAATAGGAATGTCCCCGGTGTCCAAGGCCAATTCAGGAAAAAGTCCCTGATTTTCATCTCAGAGGTCTGCTCACCTTAAGTTAATAGTATGTAACACAATGATTTTAGATTGAAGGACATTTTTTTAAAGATTGCCATTTAAGCATTGTAATTGCCCAAGTCATTAGGTAGAGCCACTTTCATTCCCATTTCGGTCTGAAGTGGTTTTAAGCCATTAAAAGGCAATTAATGAAGTGAAAAAACAACTTGAAGTAAGTTCTAAATAATAAATTGCATAAGGCCTTTGATTTTCAACATCCTGTCACCTTGGCTGTCAGACTGATTAAAATGCACTGTTGCATGATTTCACTTGTCTGGATAAAGGAGAGGTTCATTAAACTTGACGTGCTAATATTTATGCATGTAGCCTAAAGACTCTGTTGTCTGCATTATAAGCTTGGTTGGAGATTTTAAAGAAGTTACATCCATATAAAATCGACTGTGTCTAACACGTGTTTTTGCCTCGCTCCCCCTCACCCCCTCATACTAAATTATGCATAGACACGTGTCCTATTGTTTGCTACAAATCTAGATTCAATTTAGTCGGTGTGTAGAAAGCTACAGAGTAATTCCGGTACTTTAATGGACAACTTCCAAGCTTTTAATCATGTCACATCAATTCAATTAACTTTTCCCATCTCTCTCTCTCTCTCTCTCTCTCTCTCTCTTTCTCTCTCTCTCTGTCTTCTTCATTCACCTCACTCTCATTCTTCCCCTCATTTACGCCTCTGTCCATTTTAGCAACCTTGATACAGACAAGCTATCAGGTAAGAGCCAGCACTACAATCTTTCAATGTGAGAATGCAATTTTTTTAGTAAATTAACATTTTCCTGTGTGAATCGTAAAAAGACAGTATTGACTGTGAGTGTGCTCACCCGAGTGTTCAATTGATTGCAAAATAACAATCCTTCCAGACAACTTCCGACTGTCTTGCTTTTACAGGCAGGGAATTGGGTATTATTAAGTATGTAGTGAGCGTTTGTGTCCTCATTGTTTTTTTATCCATGAAATAAGTCTTGGTGTGTTTACAGTAGTTTTCTGATTATAGAGTACTTCTCTCAGCACCTCGGGGAGTATCTGAATGTCCTCTCAGCACTGGAGAAGCTGAACATCGCCATTTTAAATGCAATGGACAAGACTAAGGAGGTACACCTTCCCTTTTGTGATTTTGAATTAATATGCAGTCATACGCCACACACTCCAACCCATCTGTCAGTAAGCATTATGTGCTGGTGTGCTAGGAGAGCAGGGTAGGTTCTGTACTGTTCTGTACTGTAAAGGTGAGGCTCCCACTGTGTGGTGTGTGTGTGTGTGTGTGTGTGTGTGGTGTGTGTGTGTGTGTGTGCATGCGTTTGTGTGTGTGCGTTTGTGGTGTGTGTGTGCGTTTGTGTGTGTGTGTGCGTGTGTGTGTGTGTGGTGTGTGTGTGTGTGTGTGTGTGTTATGTCAGAGAAGTCACTGTCTTTGCATCAGGACATGGGAGCTGACTTAATGAGAGGTTTGGCTTTGCATGCCAGCAGGCAGCTGACTAAGGATCCCAGTAGTCCATGTGCAGTGTACCGGAAATGTGATGTTGCCCTCGAGTGGCTTACACTGTGTGTGTGTGTGTGTGTTTTGTGTCAGAGAGAACACCAAAGAGTGTATGCCTGAGAAGATCCATTACACAGATGGAGACATTCACTCTTTCAGTATGACTGATGATTTAAAAACACACGCACACACACATATTCTTCCCAGAATATTTTAGCCAGACTGTTTGCATAAATTACCATGAGAATGTGCTCTTGAAAAAAGACTGGAGCTCTGGCGATACACTATGCTGTTGTTGCATGGAAACACTCCAGCCTTCTGCATTGTCTGCTTCAAGCCATTGAGCTTCACAGTGTGTTTTCTCCCCTGCCTCCTCAGCAGGTTTGTCCTTGGCTGGAGGGGGAGCAGATGACTGGGTTTTTATGGTCATGTGTCCCTGGGGGTCCATTCCATGCGCTGTTCCCACCTAGTGGCGTTAAGCTTTAGGATGCCCCTGCTAGGTGTCTATAAAGTTTAATATCACTTTGATGACATCTCAGTTGAATCTGAGGGAAATCAATATATTTGTGGATCATGAAAAATAGGTGATCTGATATACCGAATGACATAATTTCATTTTGAGTATTAAAGCCCTTAATTTTGTCAAACGTCCACCAGAAGAAGATACTGCACATATACAATATATTTAAGAGAACAGTGATGGGGCCTGGCCAGTCAATAAGACATGTATTTAACAGGGTATTCAGCAAAGGAGTATCTGTAATCTGTGTTTACAACATTGATTCCACAGTCATTTGGGGCATCAAAATATCTCAAACAAAGGTCCTTTTAATACACATTAGGATGTGCAGTACAAAGGAATGTGAGGTGGATGTAGGCCTAGTAAACCTCTGAGGATTGTGTGCTGTTGTGTTAGTACTCATAAGTTTTCCTCTCTGTTCGCAAGCGCAAGTGGTTCAGACATCAAAAGGATTAGATATTCTTAAGAATCTGAAAAAACATAATTAGCTTCACTCTGGTGCCAAATGTTTTTTTTCCTCTAATAGTTTTCCCCATGCAGATGAGTGTAATGCAGTATGTTTTAAGGTTCTGTTTTACAGATCATCAGAACCATGGGATTATGCCATTGTACAGATTGTGAAGTTTGGTCACTAGGAGTGAAGTGGAAGAGAAAGGTAGGGGGGGCGTAAAAAGCTGAATTAATTTCCTGTGAATTGTGTTGCTTATCAACACGGTGCACAGAAATGTCACAAGCTGGTATTGCTGGGTAGCATTCAAAACTGTGCCAGTGAGTAACTAAAGCTGTCACACACACACACACACACACACACACACACACACACACACACACACACAAACACACACACATACACACACAAAATCTGCATGGAGAAAGACCTTCTGTTGCATATCTGGAATAGAAATCCGGTGGAAAGCCTTGGAGGTTTGCCCACACAATCTGCAGCAGATGTACACTGTCAGAGTAGAGCCGGCCACGTGCAGCCAGAGGAGAATTCCCCACACGTTTGGAGCCCGACTAATAAGGGTGTATCTCAGCGAAGGGCTTGTCTCGATGAGCTGATTAGTAATTGAAGAAATGTCTCTTATGGCCTCTTAATGACCTTTCATTGAGAAAAAGCACACAGGATTAAGAATTCCACAAAACCACATTTAAGCGAGAGCAGTCAGAGTGTGCAGGAAGGATTACAGGATTACAGGGAACTCTTGAAGAAAATTCTTCCTGGGTGAAACATCCCTTCCTGTGGCAGATGCACGTGGGCAATTATTCCTCCTTGACATACTGTAATTACAAACTCTGTCATTTTTACTTAAAGCAAAACAAATGTTTTTCTTTTATGTTTACATTTTGTGAACTATTGTCACGGCTTTTGGTCGATGGCCATTTTAGGTAGCTGGATATCTATGAAAAGCATATTTATATCTTTGGTTGCACCTGACATTTACACGTAAATGGAGGTTTCAGTCACATAAAACGGCTACTTTTGAAAACTCTGGCCAAAGTGGAGATGTCTAAAAACTGTCTTCAGACACTACATGTAAAAAGGGAGAGTTTTAGTATTGTGATCTCTGGTTGGCTGTCTATTTGTTTGACATGTTTTTGACAGCCTTCCCTGGCCGAGCATTGTGTAAATAGAATTATTTTCTAATAGGGGAGAGAGAGAGGAGCATATACCTGTTTTCATAATTACCCTGGTATGTGTAAACGTGTAAACATAGCTGGGCAACTTATTTGCAGTCATGGCTTTATTTCATGACCTCTGTCAGTGCTTTATCATTTTTTTATATTGCTTCTGTGTGTTCTTCGTTTTTTTCTCAGAGCATTTAGTGTTATTTCACATCACCAGTTTTATCCCAGTTTTTTCCATGAATTGTTTTTTTATTTTTTGTATGATACGTTTTTATCTCTTGCATAAACCAACATGTGAACATGTCCAGTGTTGATGTGTATTGCATTAACAGTTATCACTATTGAAAGATGAAATCAAAATCAAAACCATTTCCACACTAAATGACTGCTTCCAGAATAGGGAAGGAGATCACAGTGCTAGTGGTGTCTAAGATTAGATTAGAATAGATCAGGTTTAACTTTATTGTCACTGCACAAGTAAAAATATACCAGTACAACAAAAGGCTCTTTCACATCCACCAGCAGTGCAAATTGTAAATTGCTTTAAGCTGCTACTTAGAGCTTAAATAGTCGATAAATAGTCTAGGTAATAAATACTGTGCTAAGCAATGCAAATGTGCAAATAAAATACAAGTCTATGGGGTTCTCTCAGACCTTAGGAAGCCACAGGAGGTAGAGCATAAAGCCGCTGACCGATCTACTTCCTCTTGGCTGTGCATCTAACCATAAATGGGTGTCTGCACTGCACTGCACTGCAGATGCACTCTGTGTCATTTTTCACAAGATTTTTATATGGAAACGCTTGCTGGTAGGAGACCAATGTAGAGTTTGATAGTTTTTTTTTTTTTTTTTTTAAGATATTGTTTTGAGCTTTTTGCGTTTGTTCTGACAGGACAGTATAGAGTGACAGGTGACAGGAAATGAGTGGAAGAGAGAGATGGGGAAGCACAGGTTAAAGGCCATTGAGTTGAACTTCAGCCCTGGTCCCCAGGTTTATGGTAGGAAGCCTTAGCCCACTGAGTCACGACGCTCCTTTGATGAGTTATTGAGTGGAAATGGGAAATGTGCGATGCCAGTGCAGTGCAGACATGGAAAATGACTGTAGTTCTGCCATTCAGTTTATTGTTTCATCAGTCAATTTGCTGAGCGTGACACAGGGCATGCTTAGAGGCTTTTACAGGGCTGATAAAAGCCCAGGTTGGGTGCTTGTAGGTGTTTGCAGTTGGGGAAATGGATTTTCTCCAGATACACTTAAATCGAGCAATAACTTAAATGGAAGCATTGGAAAGAAAAAGGGGCGACTGGGGGACCGGGAGGGGGGGAGGGGGGTGGTGGGATTGTACTGTAAACTGCAGTCATATTTTTGAGAGAGTCAGGAACATCTCTGTCTAAGGCAAATAGTGGCTACAGACTACAGTAGAGGGCCCATCTGCCAAATAGGCTCAGCTGAAGTTCTTCGGCACATCTAGATATGCTGCTGTTCTAATATGATGATATTAAGTAATTTGTCACTGCAAACTAAGCACTTGCATGTTGTATTATCAAAGGCCTACATATTTACATGCAAAATTAGCATTTCTTTCATAATAACATCCCTGTGGGTTGGGTGTCAGTAGTGTTGTTGTTGTTGTTGTTAACACTTTTGTATGCCAATGACATGAACATACAGTATATTGTCTATTTGATGACTGTAAAAGTTTTTTTTTTTTTCCCTGACATTGAAATCAGTGAGCACACAGCAACACCATTGTGACAAATTCATTCTGTATAAATTGAACCTGCCTTAATGTACACACTGTATATACATAATTGTAATTAGTATTGGGAGATATTTCACAAGGTCTCATGGTTAACCTCCCAATGCATTCAGAAGGTCTGTCTAGGACAGATGCTCCTTTTACAGGTGCACCACAGACAACTTTTATGAGCAAAGTTATTTCCCCCATGGTTTCTGCGGAATCAGAGCTGAGGGTCTTAGTGAGTTGCTTCTAAAAGTGGCATGACAGGCCAGACAGCTTTGCTCTCCTGGGGAAAAAAAAATCTTTTTTTTTTTTTTTTTTTTTTTTCACATCGGAGAATCTTGCACTGACAGTGTCATGATTTCTATGGTAACTGAAATCTCACTGTCTCTCTCTTTCTCTCTCTCTTTCTTTCTATCTCACCCTCTCTCTGTTCTCTCTCTCTCTTCTCTGTCTCTCTCTCTTTCTCTCTTCTCTTTCTGCCCCACTGTCTCTCCCACCTCAGGAGTACCAGGGCTCGTCTGTGCTTGGCCAGTTTGTGACTCGTTTCATGCTGAGGGAAACCTCCAACCAGCTGCTGTCTCTCCAGATGTCTCTGCAGTGCGCCATGGAAACAGTGGAGGAGCAGAGCAGTCCCGCAAGGTGAGCTCTAGCTGTTATACACACAAAGACACACACACACACACACACACACACACACACACAGACAGACAGGCACACACACACACACACACACACACACAGACATACACACACACACACACACACACACAGACAGACACACACACACACACCCACAGACAGACAGACACACACACACACACACACACAGACAGACACACACACACACACACACACACAGACACATGTATGTAAGCATTGTAGAGATGCATTCATTGACTACATATTGTATGGAAACAGCAAGAAATGTGTCTGAACAGACTGACGGTGTGTTAATTGTATTCAGAGTTTTGGAAATGAGGCTAAAGGTCGGACAAAAGCTTGTTAGCGATTGAAAAAAACTGTACACACACACACACACACACACACACACACACTCACACACACTCATTTATATGCTAAGGGTGTTGTATTAATTCTAGTAATTTCCCTTAATTGCCCAGTAATTTCTGTGCTACTGAATTCATTTTAAGCATTTTTAGCTTTTGCACAGATAGTATAATGATCACCAGCCCTGAATTACAAATTTATTTTTAAAACATGGGAAAAAAACAAATACACACACACACACACAAACAAATACACACACACACTACCACAATTATTTGCACCCCTGGTAAAGACGACTAAAAAGTTGGAAATGAAAAACAATGTTTTTGGTATTTGGTGTTTTTGGTCTCCCAGTGAAACTGAGAGAGGATCATCCATCCTCAAAGAGAAGCACTCATTTAGAGAAAACACAATGCATCAAAAAGACATCAAAAAGAAATTAAATATTTTAAATATTTTTTTTACAAAAACACATGTGTCACAATTATGGCACCCCTAAAAAATATCATAAATAATAATGTTATTGTAATGTTATTTTTCAGTCTATATTCAACTTCTTAAATTTAACCAAATTGTCTGTGGACTTAGAAGTTGTATTCCATGACTTCATGATTCACTAAGAGAAAAACTGAAATGGTACAAAGTCAAATGAAAAAGGTTTTCTTGTCTCAACAAAATGTCCGCCTTTTCAGGACTCTTCATACAGTGACTCTGTTAGTGACACCTGACCACTCCACATAACATTTGCTGCAAAATGCACTACAGCCACTAAGACTCTTCATTCTTCACCCAAAATTCCACATGCTGTCACTCAGCAACATGTCAACAGACATCAATGTGTGGTGAACACAAAAACAGAAACAACTTGAAACAAAACACAATAAAATATAGCTTTTCTCATACCGTATGACATAGATTAAGTCAAATATGTTATGCACAGTATATGCTATTATATGTATTTTGAGTGAATATTGCAATACCAAACTATCTAAGTGACATTTTTATGTATTGGTGTACTGCTGGCAGTAGATAAAAATGGCATATACAGTGATTGAATGAATATTTCTCTTTATCTGTGTAAACTGAAGGAATGTGGAGATGCAAATCACAGTAGAACAGTGGTTGTTTCCTAAATGGTATACTGCTATACTACTTACTGTAATACATATGACATGGATAGCACCACTGCAAGACTGTTACGGCCGGCTCAGAACCGAAACATAAAAAGGGAGACAGACAACGTGGTTTGGTTAGCCAAAATATGTTTATTTAAAAGTAGTCAAGAATAATTAGGATACTGCAGTCAAAATGAAGATGTCTAGGGGAGAGTGAGTGTGTGGATGGAATGCAAGATTCAGTAATGTAAGATGTGAGGAGGAGGTTAAGAAAGAGAAAAGGTGCCCGTGGGAGAGAAAGTCCACCAAAGTGCCAACCTTAGAGACAAAATGTTCCCAACAGAAAAGTGACCTCCAGAGACAGAGAAAACAACCCATTATATAGCCCACCCTCAGCCCAGGTGTAGGTCATTAACCAATCAGGTATTCCAGACTTGAAAGGTTGGTGCACTGGCTATGCCAGACCTAAAGAGACACAGGGGGTCGTAACAAAGACTCCTTTTGTATCAAGAGAATTGGTGTATCTTGTGAGCTCACTTTATGATGTGGTTTACTGTAATGATGAACCAGTGGGCTTAGCTGTAGAGGAATATGCACCAGAGAGAACCAAGGAGTACGGTCAGTCTGGACAGGTTCTGCAAATAGGAAGGGTCTCAAATCCATTTGTTGAGTTTACAACTCTGTGGCATGTAAAAGAAGATGACTAACCTTTGCATTATGGCAAATTTTACAATGTACACTTGTGCAGGGGTGCCAATAATTGTGACACGTCATTTTTGTACAAATGTATGCATTTATTTATTTATTTCATTTTTAAAAGCAATGCACTTAACAAGTTTCATCAAGTTGTATTTTTCCTCAGTGTTTTCGTTTTGATTAAGGACAATTCCAAATGGATGATTTTTAAAATGTGCTTCCTATGTCTTTTTAGCCAAGCTTACCATGAGTGCCGGTAATTGTGGAGGATAATTGTGGACTCTGTATATTGACTAACAGAAGAGAATAAAAGGTTAGAGACCAGACGTCAGCCTTACCGAGTGGCTCTGCCAGCCCTGAACCCCTGTACCCTGCATCCCAGACACAGCCCTGCAGCTCTGCCTATGGCAGTAACAAAGAATATTCCTTTCCAAAAAATCCATTTAGCTCTCGTCTGGTCGCAGTCTGGCCAATCCCGGCCCGTCTGGGCGCTGATTCAGCGCGTCGCGTACAGCGTGATGTGGCGCTTGGCTCGGTCGGTCTGGCTCAGCTGGAGTCTGCGTCTGCTTCGACCGTCCCAGTCACTGCTGCTGCCTTTGAGCAGCGTGCCAGCTATGCCATTTACTTAACACAGTAGAATGCAGGAGTGCTGTAGTATACGCTGAGTCACTGTCCACATTATGTGTGTGTGTGTGTGTGTGTGTGTGGGGCTGTATGTTTGTGCTGTGTGTGTGTGTGTGTGTGTGTGTGTCTGTGTGTGTGTCACTGTGTGTGTGTGTGTGTGGCTGTATGTGTGTCACTGTGTGTGTGTGTGTGTGGTGTATGTGTGCTGTGTGTGTGTGTGTGTGTGTGGTGTGTGTGTGTGTGGTGTGTGTGTGTGGGTGTGGGTGTAGGTGTGTGGAGGGCAGTGGGTGGGATGGGTTAGTTTGGAGGGGGCTGTGAGAAGCTTCTTTCTTTCAATCCATCCCCTGGTATAACTCAGTGGTGATGTATGGTTCTGCACTCTGCGGCCTGGACGTATAGGTTTACTGCAGCACAGAGTGTCAGAAAAACTGGCTAGATGTTACTCTAGTCTGAGTCATGAGTAATTACTCCAAATCTATGAAAGAGAGAGAGAGAGAGAGAGAAAGCAATGGAGAAACCGGGGGAGACAAATTGAGCAGAGTTTTCCCTGGGCAACCAGAGAATGAGGTCATTTGTTCTCTTCTTCCACTGTTTCCTGTCTTTGTTAAATTCATTTAGGGGCTTGTTGGGCTCTCCAGATACCTGTTAATATCCGCCTGCCTTTCTCTCTGCCCTTTCTGTCCTCTCTTTGTGTCTTTCTGTTTGTCTGTCTGTCTATCTTTGTGTCTGTCTATGTGGTTGACTGTCTGTGTGCTGGTCTGTCTCTCTGCCTTTTTTTCTATGTGCCTGTCTGTCTGTCTCTCTATCTGTCTGTCAATCTGTCTGCTGGCCTATCTGTCTGTCTGCCTTTTTCTCTATGTGTATTTTTCTCTCTGTCTTTCTGTCTCTCTATTTGTCTTCCTGTCTGTCTGTCTATCTGTCTGTCTCTGCTGCAGTAATGAGGTGAAGATCCCAGAGCTCATGTCTGTGCAGCAGGAGAAGAATAACAACAGGAGATGTGGACGCAGGATCCAGAAGAACCTCTGCCTGTCTCCCACAGACCCTTACTCGGGCATTCTCACTACAGGTGCCCACACACACACACACACACACACACACACACCTCTTAGCTGTCCATCATGTCCGATGACGTTTGCTCCAAAGGGGAGCAAGAAATGTGTCAACTGTATGGCTACAACAGCAAGAAATGTGTCAACACAGCAAAAAAACAGTAAGCTTGGGTTGGGGGTTTAGAGTTGTGCAGTTGTCCATAGAGGGTTTGGTGAGGGAGGCGATGGCCAGGCATGTGAATGGTGTGGGCAACCCAGCGTAGATGCCTGTCAGCCAAAGCTGCTTCCATGCTGATGGTGTTGGTTGATGACAGAATGTCAGTGTGGGGAATTCGGTCTTCCCAGGACAGGTTAAAGATTTTTTGTAGGCACCTGATGTAAAACATCTCCAAGCATTTTAGATGCCATCCGTATGGAGTCCATGTCTCTGTCCCATAGAACAGGGTGGGGACACAGGCTGTGTTGTAAACTGAGACTGTGTTGTAAACTGGTGCTGATCCTCAGCTTGTTATTATCAAACATCCTTTTGCGGAGTCGCTCCAAAAGCTGATAAGGCTTTGTTAATGCAGTCATTTATTTTGCTGTCAAGAGAGCAGTCTGGTGTGAGTATGGAGCCAAGATAAGTGAGTTGATGTACAAGACTGAGTTGGCTCCACTGTTATGGAAGCCTGGAGGTGAGGGGGAGTTGGAGAAGAGCTGAGCCATGGCCTTGGTGTTCTTGATGTTGACTGTGTGCCAAGACAGCACAGTCATCTGCATACTGGAGCTCATGGATCTGGCTGGTTGTTGCTTCGAGATCTCTCACTAATTCAGCTCAGTTTCCATGGGCTGCCATGTGAAGGCATAGTGAGAGTCTTGGTGAGGGGGCGACTATGCACTGACCACAGAAGACTTACGAACTGCATCCTGGACCACAGTCTGGGGTGGTCAGTGGCAAGAGCTTAAGAGGGGGATTGCAGACGTGTCTTCATGCAATGGCTCGCTTAGCAGACTGCATCACCACACCCAGCTGATAGCTCAGCCAGCCCTCACACACACACACACACACACACACACACACTCTCTGTATCTGTGTAAACTAGCTCAGACACCACCCCCCCCCCCCCCTCCCACACACACACACACACACACACACACACACACACACACACACACACATAAACTCAAAGGATGAACACACACACACAGACTTTCACTATCTTTTGTCTGCAAGACAATAAAGGCAGAAACACACGCACACACACACACACACACACAGAAATTCAAAGGATAAAAACATGCACAGTCTCTCACTAACTTTCATCTGCAAGATAATAGAGGCAGATACACACACACACACACACACACACACACACTCACAAACTAGCTCATGCTGGCACGTGCAAGAACTGGAATCTAATATAATGAGCATGTTATGTTTGTTTGTGTGTGTGTGTGTATGTGTGTGCGTGCGTGTGTGTGTGTCGTTTTTCCATCAGGAGTGACAGTGGACACAGATGAACACTGGTGCTCCCAGATCAACCGACTGCAGCAGCTCATTGATAAGCTGGAGTGCCAGGTACCCTCTTAGTGTCTGGAGCTCATTTAAACCAGCTCACGCTCCACGACACAGCACACAAAACCCCCACCTGTGCCCAAAACACATCACTCTCTCATTACAAACCCCATGGCCGAGTGATTTCACACACCACTATAAAGGCGCGAGTTAGCACATCTGCTAAGCTACGCTAAATCATATATTTCTAACATATGTCTTTACATAAAGGGACATATTTCTGCTCTTCATCTATTTAGTCCCTGTAGGATGTCTACACTGTGGCCTCTATTCCTAATGTGTACGTATACAGCACAGCTTCACATCTACAGTCTTTACATACAGTATATACAGTGTCTTGAGTCTGTGTCCATTTCCTGTTTAATTGCTATAGGAGATCTGTCTTAGCTTTACCTAATCTAGTATTGTCTGTCTTAGTATACTATAGTAGTATATAGTATAGTAGTATACTATTGTATTAGTATACTGTAGTATACTATACTAGTATACTATTGTATTTAGTTGCTCCATGCTTTAGACTGAGTAATGTGTCTGCCTGGGAATTTAAGAAAACAAAGCTGTGTATTATTCAACACACCCATCTGTTAATCACTGGTTATTAAACTTGTAATTAAGCAGGATCATCAGTAGTAACATACAGTCAACCCACAATACGATACGATGATTGATCATGTAATGAGCCCTCCCCCATACCTGAAGACATTTTGCAAAATCAGTCTATTAATCTGCGTTTTTAGTTGGGAAATTACGGTAACCTATTGCTATTGTGTATTAATCTAAACACTCTTGTTCTTCATCTTCGTCTTCATTGCCATCTTCATCTTCATCGCCCAGAGTCCTAAGCTGGAGCCCCTAAAAGAGGACCCTCTGGCCAGCACATATAAGTCTGTGAGTAGAGCCACTTACCATTATGTGCTCTGCTCTTGGGCACGTTCATTAACCTCTCTGCTGGTGTGTGTGCATTGCCACATAGCTCACACACTCAACAATCTGCCGTACACTTTCTCAGGTATCTGGTCTAGGTTGATGTGTATGCAGATGTACATCTGTGCTATTAGTTCTGCATGGATGTACAGCCCATAGGTTTTTCTAAATAGCTTTTTTTTTTGATGCATGTAAAAAAAAAAGAACTGAATTTGCTTCATTACAAAGTTGTATTTGTCCCTGTAAGACTACCCAACTCGACTCCCCAACTCGGCTTCACCAGTGATGCCAATAAGACTTGGAGGGTGCTGTGTATATATGTGTGTCTGCTCTCTGTAAATCCTTTGTGGATCTTAGGTTCTCTCTTGGCATCTTATCTATCTGTCCATTTGACAGTCTGTGGACATTGGATGGAATGTGGGATGTGGGTTTTATTTCTGTACAGATCCCGAGCCTCTATTGCTTTCTGTTGTTTGCCTCCGTTTAAGTCTCTCTCTCTCTCTCTCTCTCTCTGTCTGTCGCTCTCTTTCTCTCTCTCTCTCTCTCCCTCTATCTTCCTTCTTGGCCATCTGCTGGTCTCTCCATCTTGTGGTTTCCCTATGGCAACAGAACATTCTGCTG
>PYXC01000364.1:507500-530000 GCA_015244755.2 Tenualosa ilisha
AGTCCAGAGGCTGTCTCTACCATGTTGCTGCCTGGTAGGTAGTGGTGTGTGTATGTGTATGTGTGTGTGTGTGTGTGTGTGTGTGTGAGAGAGAGAGAGAGAGACTGTGTGTTTGTGTGTGTGTGTGCACGGTGTGTGTGTGTGTGTGTGTGTGTTGTGTGTGAGAGAGAGCGAGAGAGAGAGAGAGACTGTGTGTTTGTGTGTGTGTGTGTGTGTGTGTGTGTGTGTGTGTGAGAGAGAGAGAGAGAGACTGTGTGTTTGTGTGTGTGTGCGTGTGTGTGTGCGCGTGTGCACAAGTGCATCTGTTTCAGCCAATTTGACTTAAAAAAAAAACTGGACTAGAAAAGACTAAAAGACTAAAAGAACTGTTCACTACCTGGCATTTAAATGCACACTGTAGTCTGTGTAGTTGCAGTTGAGAGTAGAATTAGCACATTTAAATAGATTTGCTTATGAAATGGCTGGGCCCTCTGTGGCCACTGCTTTAAAATGCAGAGGAGTTGTTTAGCCCCTGGGCCACCACAGCCGCGTGTGTCCAGACAAGTCAGCCTGGGTTGCATGAAATCAGCTCTGCAACATGAGGTGGGAAAAACATCCTCTACTGCCCACTGGGTCAATTAAAGACTTCTCTAGTTTTATATTCACTCACTCTCTCTCTCTCTCTCTCTCTCTCTCTCTTTCTTCCCATCCCTTTCCTTCTCTTTCTCTCTCTCTCTTTTTCCCTTCCACTCTACCTTCATTTCATCCTTTCTTTATCGCTCACATTTTCTTTCTTTCTCTCTCTCTCTCTCTCCTTTACCTCTGTGTCTTCCTCTCTCCAGCCTCCTGGTGGATTATGGGTAACCACTAACAGCAACAAGACGACTAACAAGTCCACAGCATCCACAGCTACCCCCCCCCCCCCCCCCATCTTTGATGCGGAAAAACAAGCACCCACAATCCACGATAAGAATCTTTCAAAGAATTCACTGCGTATTTGATAGCAGCTGAACGGCAGTAATTCCATCACACCCTCATTCCCTAGACTCTTTATTTCCTGATTGCATCATCGTGTGTCATTTTAATATTGGCTAGTTTTCCCCCTGCATGGGAAGGAAATGTGCTATGAACGGGCATGTGATTTGTCTTTTCTTCCAGTGCATGTACAGAAAATCAGTCCTTCAGTTTCTTGCATACGCCAGTGGCAAAAATAGGCTTTGAAGCTTTTCCGTGGCTTCAAAACCAAGACTATACTCTCTGATTAGAAAACATACTGTGAACTAGGAGCAGGGAAAAGTGGAGCTTTGTATAAACAAGCATTCAAACATAGACATAGCAAGCTCATAACCAACACCGTGAGGTTTGTACTGTATTTACTAATCAAGGTAGCCAGAGGTTTAAGAAAAAAAAAAAATATCAAGAATAGCTGTATCTTTAAAAGTGCATGCCAACTTAGCTTTCTTTTTGATCACGCTTCAGGAGATCGTTCCTTGGCACAAGACAAAAAAAGATGTGATGTTGTGGATAGATTAGTCTTAGCAAGGAGCAAACACTTTGTGTCCAGCTGTAGACCTTCCTAAGGCTCTGCCATGTTTTGTCATTCTGCTATGACTTATGATTTGGGTCTTACTGATGCTTACCTTGGATAGCCATCCTGCCTGATGATGTATGATTTCCTTGTGAACATGACTGTCACTGTGTTTTGTTTTGTTTTGTTTTGTTTTTTTATTTGATGACGAAAATGATTTATGTAAAGATTTATGTATTTTTGTGGTTCATGGCATTCATTGTACCAAGTCATGTATGTATAGTAATAAATGGGAGAGGTTTGTTTGCGTACAGTCTTGTTGATGTGTCATTGATTTTGGGGTGGGGTGGGGTGGTGATTAAAGTTTAATTAACGTCTCTTTAATCTTGGCACTGACAGCTTGGCATTCTCTCCTCTCGCATCGCCTCAAAATGCCGGAATATTCTCCGCCTTTTGGAAGAAGGAAAAAAATATAGAATGAAACTAAAATAGTTCAAAGGAGGAGAGTCTTTTTAGTCTTTGTATATATTGTGATGGCCTCGCATTTGCACCAGAAGTGAAAATCATTTGCAACACTTGGATAAGTAGCTCTCCGGAACCCTAGACATTGGCAAGAAAAAGAGAAGCTTGTGTCACGTTTAGTGAAGGCATTCTGTGTTCGCTCTGGAGAGAGAGACAGAGAGAAACTTCTAGTCCTCAGAGCTCAGGCAGCTGTTGGTATCTCAGCTCATTATGACTTCAGATGGAGGATAACGAAGATTCTCTCCCTTTATTCCTTTGCTGGAGAGATCCCATTATTGATATGTGCAATCTACACTGCGGCTCAGGCACTAGTTATGTGACTCAGTAGGACAGAATCATTTAAGGTTGGATTTAAGCATGTGCATGATTAAACATGTATACTAAACCATTTTCTGCATGATTGCTGTGCTGTCACGACTTTTAGATTAAAGGCAATCATGTGTGGGCGGTCCTTCCTACTGGGTGTATGTACACTTAAGACAGCAAGCCAGTGTGTAGTGTGTGCTCTGTGTATTTATGTGTGTGGGTGTGGGAGGGGGGGGGGGGGCACTGGACACGTGGGCATGGGTGTACCTTTGCCTATATGTGTGTGTGTGTGTGTGTATGTGTGGTTAGGCATCAAATAAACATGAACACGAAGACCAAAAACAGGAAAACACAGCAGCTGCATTAGCTAGAGCTCAGCTTCACTGCCTGCTTTGATCCTCTCCAGTGCACTGCACACACACTCACACACACACACACACACACACACACACAGCACCGCATAGTGTCTTTTGTGTTGAGCGAGAGCACCTCCGTCTTTACAGAAGAGACCAATATCTGCGCTCTGTGTGGGCTTCCATATGATAACTGAAGTGGCCCATGGGCCTACTGATGTGCTATTAGTGGTGTTGATGGGCCATGGGCCTACTGATGTGCTATTAGTGGTGTTGATGGGTGTAATTTTAACACCAGGTTGCTTTAGAAAACCTTTTGGACTTACACTAGTTCATGTGTATAATGTTCCCCTGGAAATCTGAATGACAGGAGACGTGCATTAGCTTGCCTTTATTCAGATGTGGCTAGCCACGAGTGAAAGCACTGACATATGAATTAACAGCCAACAAAAACATCCTCTCTCTTCAGGCAGACTGAAAGAACCTGTGCTTTTCTGCTTTTTCTTTTTTTTGTGTGTGTGACGGATATATATTTCACACACATCACATCAGTGGTGATAAAATCCACCCATCTAGAGCTAACACCTGTCTGCTTTGTGGCGTGCTAGAACTTGAACAGAAACAAAGGGGAGGTGGCATTGAAGAGTGGCAGGTGTTGACAGGGCACACGCTTTGTCGGCTGTGTCTCACATCGCCGCGTCGTGTCGTACCTGCCAGCTTTGTTTACATGCTGATCTCCTCACCTAGCTGGTTAGGTGCAGACAGTCGTCAGACCTCAGGAGATGCCCATGCCTGAGAACCGGGTATCAAGTAGAACCAAGAATCCAACTGCTCAATCTACTGAAATTATAGGCCTCTGAGCTTTTCAGTTCCTTTTATCAATGCCAGCACATTTTTCAGATCATGGGCAAGTACAACTGAAATGGACAACATAGTTCTACAAGGATTACCTTCTTCCCAATAAGACGTTTTGGTCACCAAGGTAATTTAGGCTACATTAAAGGGGACATAGAATTGGATGAATGGAGTATTGTAGTTTGATCTCTGATATTAAAATAGAATATATTTCACTCTTTGATTTGATTTGATTTCTCAAAAATAAGCACAAGTGCGATTGTACTAGCCCATTTAAACCTTTTTATGATGGCTGGGTATTGAAATGGCCTTTTTAGCTGTATGACGCCCTCTGTGGCAATCACAGTTGAACTTCAACTGATATCACATGTACAATTTGTTCTAATTCACCCTTGTTGTAGTGGCTAAGTTCAAGCTTTTCAAATGAAAGAGGGCACAACCATGCCTCATGCTCATTATAGCTTTTTGGCTATGTTAAACCTCACCTAATTCATCAAAGCCAAAGCAAAAATGGTTTTCCATTCTATGTCTCCTTGAGAAAATGTGTTGAAAATCTATGTGGACTTCTTCTCTACTCTAAGGAATTGATGAGAAAATTGCTGAAGAATTTGTAACCGATGAGTAGGATAGACAATGGCATCAATATTGCTATAATCCTATCAACTCCCAGCCCTACTGCCTGGTGACTCATTCTGGCTCCCAGAGAGTCTGACATGGTGAGTTTAAACTGTTGTGAGGGAAAAGGGCAGTCAGACTGAACCCTTGCCATTGTCCAGCTCCGTGCTTCTCCTGTACATGTTTGCTCTGTCTGTGCTGTGCAGTGCTGTGCTCCGACTGTGCTGTGCTGTGCTGTGCTGTGCAGTGCTGTGCTGTTTTGTGCTGGGCAATGCAATGGCGTACTGTGCTGTGCTGTGCTGTGCTGTGCTGTGCTGTGCGGTGCAGTGGAGTGCTGTGCTGTGTTGTGCTGGGCAGTGCAATGGGGTTCTGTGCTGTGCTGTGCTGTGCTATGCTGTGTGTAGCTGTGTGTAGTATTGGCTCAGGCTGGGAAGTCTTTACTGCTGAGCTGACCTGGCACTTCCTCCCTGAGCCACACACACAGAGACACTGATAGACGGATTAGTTCCGCTAAGGGACTTTATAACAACCCTCTTTGTCAATGTCCACTCTCTTGCTCTCTTCCAGTCTTTCATTTTTCTTTTTTCTCCTTCTTAGTTTGTTTGAAACCCAGAGAGACAAAGGAGAATGAAACCCATTTTTTTTAAACTCTCTCTTAACTCTCTCTTTCTCTCCATCCTTCCTCAGTACTCTTCCTTCTCTCCACCATGTTTTGCTTTTGTTGTTCCCCTCCAGACTGCATGCTATTTGGAAAGCAAAACAAAATAATGGGGGAAAAAAAACAACTTTTCGCAATTCTGAATGAGTCAGACAGGGTTATGCTTCACTGGCTTCATTCTCTAAGAGGACATCGCCATAAAAAAAGACCTCGAGGCAAATGGGCTGGTTGGTCAGACTGGAGCCATTTGCACATGGTGGCGGAGCGCATGCAGAGGAAGACAAAGCACCTCCGTTGAGAGGAAATCGCTTCCCTAATATGACTTGCATCATTAGCGAGCGAGAGATGCAGTATTGTAGAGATGGAAGAAGACAAAAAGGGCAGGTAAAAAAGAAACAGAGGAGGGGGAGATGGGGCATGGGGGAGATGGTGAAACTACCTGAAAGAAAGTAAAAAATTAGATGTAGAGAGACACAATCACAGAGAGCTAGCGAGAGAGAGAGAGAGAGAGAGAGGGGTATGAGAAAAAGAACAACAAGGACAGTAAAGGAAGAGAAACGAGCACAAAGTGAAGCTGAGTGGAAAGACAATTGCGAGGAGAGTGGCGAGACTAAAAAGAGATGAATAAACTGGCATGCAATTTCTGTCAGTGAGATATGACAAAAACATACAGTACTGCTCATAGTGATCTTCCCTCTTCAGTTAATTATCAGTGGCAAATGAAGAAAGCCTGATTAAACATCTCTCCCCTGTAAGGCTCATTGCCTCATTGCCTATTAAAATTCAGACAGAAAATGTTCTCTCTCTCTCTGTTTCTTTGTGTGTGTGTGCGTGTGTGTGTGTGTGTGTGTGTGTGTGTGTGTGTGTGTGCTGAAACACTCTCAATGCTCCACTATAGATGGTCTGAGTGGGATGCCGAGACTTATGAAATCCTCTCATTAGCAGATACAGTTCCACTGGCCTCTCTGTAAGGTAGCTAAGATGAGGCCTTAGCCTGCCTGCCTGCCTGCCTGCCTGGCTGCTCTCCTCAGGAGGGAGCACAGGCTCCATTGATTAGAGAAGTAAATAGGCTTGTCCTGGAGTATTTGTTGTCCTCTGACAGACCCATCTGAAAGCCATTTGGGGTGGTATTATGACTGTGCGCAGAGCTGACACCGAAAATGCTTAGACTCTCTTCTCCTCCAGTTTTCTCTCACCATTTCAATTTTTAAGTCGACAGTGTGACTAAGAGAATCGGAGAGCCCATTTTCCCCTCCTTCTCTCTCTCCCCCCTTTCTCCCATTTGCCTTTTAATCTGTTGTGTCTTTTCTATTGCCAAAAAGCCTTTTTTCTCCCCTCCAAATTGCATGGATTTACCCGGGAGAGATGACAGTGCATCACGAGGAAGAGGTCTTGGGCCAGAGTGAGTGTTGAGCTTAAGATAAGAGTTGGTTTGAACACTCATGTCTAATCACAATGCCAGAGAGGATTTGAAAGAGAGAGAGAGAGAGAGAGAGAAATATGTTTTGTGTGTTTGTGTGTGTGTGTGTGTGTGTGTGTGTGTGTGTGTGTGTGTGTGTGTGTGTGTGTGTGTGTGAGTGTGCACGCGTGCACATGTGTGTGAGTGAGTCAGAAAGAGAGAGAGAGAGAGAGAGAAAATGAAAGAAATGTGAAAAATTAAAGTGCACCAATCCTTGCAAATATCACAGCAAAGAGCCAGATGATCAAATTCAGCTTTAGAGGTATGACTCATCAGAAAAACTCTGTCCACTTATTACTGCAGTGCACCCCGATGGAGGGAGCTGCTGACAAAAAGGCTTAGAGCCATAATATAAGCAAACAAACAAACAGACAGACAGGTAAAGAGAGTGGGCCATAACCCAGTTATGATGAACACCTGCTGCCGCCTGTGGGTCCAAACGATATGAATACTGGGGTGAGCAGGGATTACACTTAGTAAACAATAAGAAAGCAACACACACACACACACACAAATGCAGACACGCACACAAATACATACACACACAAATCCAAACACGCACATAAACACATACACACACATGAACACACAGGCAGGCACACACACACACACACACAGACACACACACACACACACACACACACACAAACACGCACACAAACACATACACGCACAAATGCAAACATGCACACAAACACACAGCCAGGCACACACACACACACACACACACACCCACACACACAAACACACACAAACACACAGACACACACACACTGTACTACCTCTGACCTACAATGTAGTGCAGTGCTTAGCACCATAACATATCCTTCTATTACTGTCATCGATTGTATCCCACCATCCCTAATTTACTTGCTCCACCTGAGACCACAGTGAATCACACGTGGGACTTGCTGTGTCCTCCACTAACCACTCGGTGAAGCAGGACAGCTTTTGTGTCAAATGGTTCAGTCCATGTTATGCATGGGTTTTCAGTCCATGTTATGCATGGGTACTACATGATACAGCTAGAAAAATCCTTTTCAAGGCCACAATACTACCAAATTGGGTGCTGACATTGGATGTCAGCAGACAGTCAAATGTCTGTATCTTAATGTAAAACGAAAGCTCTTTGTGAACAGTGTGGATGAAAGCTATAGCTTTTTTGAAGTGCATCACTTTGGATGTTGCCTTCAGCATGTAGTGACAGTCTCTTGTTATTCTAAAGTCTTTTTTTTTTCTTTTCTTTGACAGTGTCCTTGTTCCCTAGTAACGTTCATCTCATCACAGTTGCTGACACTGTGAAAGCACATGCTTTATCTCTGCATTTTGAGTCTGAGTGCCAGCTGTGAAGGCAGAACAACGGAGAGGCTAATAACTGACCATAATCGTGGCCAACTCCGCCAATAACAAAATAGATTTGAAGTGACAGAGGCCATGTAAGCAGTCCGATTATTTTTGCCTCACGGTCACGGCCATTTTAGGTTTCGCCTTGGCAGGGTAAAAGCAAGGCAAAGTGAGAAAGGCAGAGAGGAGAGGAGCAGGGAGGCACCCAAAGGAGACACTTCATGGTACACAAGACACAAACAGATGCTGATTCTGATTAAATCAATTACATGCAAGACAGGCATCTGCACATTTGTTCTGTGCTTGTGTCTATTTTCGAGACTTATATAAGATCTTCGGGCCGTACGTGCGGTTCTGTAACGCGGCCTTCCATATCTGCGCACTGACAAGATGTGTGACTCAGCCTCAGATGAGACAAATTACCTGTCACTTGTGAGGAGCTCAGAGCTGGCGATGCTGTGCGTCTGGAAAGTAAGCTGAAAAAGTAGGCTTTTTGTCGGTCTTGAGAGATCCTGAGCGTAGCGGAGAAATATATCAGTTGCCGTAGGGACGGTGGAACCCTCTGTGCCCTTGAAGAAACAACCCCCGTGGCCCAGGCCCGCGTTGCTGTGGCTGTCCACCCAACTACGGCCTCTCAGTGTCGCTCTCTACAGTAACTTCTGTGTGCTGCGATCAAGAAACCCTGGCAGTCAGAGTGGGCAGTGAACATGGATACAATGTGATTTGTGTTTGAGATCTGATCATCTAATTTATATCAGCATTATGTACCCAAGAACCTGCAGAATTTGCATCTTCCTCATCCCATTGTGGGCATTAAAATACCCATCATGGGCTGCAAATGGCAGTAAAATGCTGCCACCTGTTGGCAGAATTCTGTATCACGTCTGACATCCGCTCTCACTTCCGGGCACCAGTGACTGTTAACCATCACCAGTGGCAACACACCTGGTGGCAGCATGTGCGGATGCTCAGCAAAACTGTAAATATTCATGAACGTCACTGAATTTGCATTATGCATCGCAAGACCCAAACAGTCTGGAGGGTGGATTGTTGGTTAAGTAGGAATGGGCCTTGCTGCTCCCTTGGTGCCCCGGCGTGAGCCTCTTCAGATGAAAGGCTCTAACTCTTAACTACATGCAAAGCAGGGAGGGGAAGAGAAGGGTCGTGGCCAGTGCAACGTTCAGAGCACCTTCAACACAATGGAGGCACAGCTGTTGCTGGTGTGATGCTTGACAATATGGTGACTTCACTTCACCTACACTAGTGACAAGTTTGAAGTTCATTTTTTTAAAATTGCTTTTAAAATGACACCTAAACAGTATCACATAATTCTTAACACTATTGCCAATGTGGAGGACTACCACATTGTATCAGGCTCCACTATATGAGTGTTTTTCTGTGTCTGCATGGTGTTCACTACTTTAAATAATAATATTTTTATATAAAATATAATTCATACATTATAAAATATACCTAATACATTATTACAACACTTTGTTGTCACTATCTGTTCTACTACCTCTACTACTGCTGTTACTGTAAATATTGATACTGATAGGATCAACAGTAGTGCGCTGAACATGTGATTCATGCCAAAACTAAACTAAACTAATAACAAAAAGTTAAAATATTTGATTTGTGTTTCTATAAAGCACCTGAAGGATTTGGTATAAACACTTCACTCATCAGTGAGTATGAAAACATAATACCGCAAGTGATTCACATCAATTTCTTTATTTACCTTTATGCACCTACTTCATAGCAATATTCCCTTTCTTATGACGTCTCACCAAAAAGGGTTGAAGAACAATGTGGCTCACAAAATAAAGATATTCTTTAGGATAATTATTATTATTTTTTACAGATATGACATTTTTATAATGAAAAAATAATGGAATCAATTCTGCTGTGTGTATCATAAGAAAGACAAAACATAACAATAAGACAACAAAGTAAAGAAAGAAAGCCTCTATTTTCTGTACTTTAGCTAAAGATGACAAAGGAAGGACTACGTCCTTGGAAATAACATGGAACTCCTGAGATTTAGACACTCTGAGCTTTTACTCCAACCAGATCACATCGTTCATCTTACACATACAAGGCTGACAGACATTTAGACTTTACATGATGGTCTCCCCTTCCATCTAAACATTAAATTTCACCCCAGTGCTGTGGAACCTCCCATCAGTACCATAAGGAAACAGTCTGTGAGTCCGTCTGCATACGTTGCTAATTTCGTTAGAGATGATACTGAGTAAATATGATTTTTCTGTCGTTTAGGTGATGTGATTTATATAGTTGTGCTTCCACATCTGGGGTTGTGGCCGTCACTTTATGATGACATGATGATGATGATGGCGGTGATGATGTAATGATCTCTTTTCAAATAGCTTTGATGCCGAGCCAATCCATGCGTAAAATACAACTGTTCGACAACGACACTTTGGCCAAATATGACTGTGATACCTGAACACATTCTTTATATTGCTCTGATATTACACCAATGCTTTAAATTGTAAATGTCATTTTATTTTAATAGAAGAAGATAACCCTTAGAGTCCACCAAAACCTCCCCCTCCCCACATCTATAAACACATAAGTACCAACATAACCAGCTCAGATTCAGGCAGACCAACACACACACACACACTCTCTCTCTCTCTCTCTCTCTCTCTCACACACACACACACACACATACACATTCACACACCAATTTGACAATAATTTGTGCGTGCATTACACTGAACAACACCAAATACTATGTAATAACGATAGAAGGATAGGAGAGCATTTCATGTTACTGATGAATGTTTTCAGTTCTTCTGTGACCAGATCCATTCTAATCAGTCCTCTCCTTCAGTCAGCTGATCACACAACAGGGAAAAACACTGAGGATTTGCCATGGTTACCGCTGCTACCAACCAGGAAACTCAGATATGAAAAAAAAATCAAATGTGTCTTTTTCCCCCCCCAATGTTTTCTGCTGGCCAAGAGCATCAGGTGAAGAAGTGTGCGCACACACACACACACACACACACACACACACACACACACACACACACACACACACACACACGTGCACGCACGCACTCGTACATGCACACACTCGTACATGCACACACTGTCAGTTCTCCTGGAGGATTGTCCATTTTTCTGGCCGATAATGATGTGTCTTGAAGCCGTGCCCTCTCCTGCCCTGTCATCACACATAAATGGCAGCAATTTTCCTCCTTCACTTCACAGCTTCTCTTCCCATCATTCTCTGTGTGTGCTCCCTCTTTTTCAAGTTCCTAAACATAGCATATCATGGCTCTTCCATGCTCTTCCTGTTTCCCATGAGTCTCTGCTGTACTTCGGGCAGCGGTGCAACCCACCTCTCCACCCCCACCCCCACCCCCACCCCAACTCTGCTCTAATGTCCGTTGGCCTCTGGCGTGGAGGCGCTGGGGGTGGATGGTGTGGAGGCCCTGGAGTTGCTGGAGGTGGCCTTCTCCAGGCCTGCTGCTCCACCACCGCTGGGGCTTGGGGCTGGGACGCTCTCGGGGGCCTTGGCCAGGACGCGAGCGTTCAGGGCAGCCGCCGCGGAGGCGGATGCGGTGGAGGCGGCCAGGGACAGGCTGGGCTTGGGCTGGGCCTGGAGGCTGGGGCTGCAGATGAGGTGGTGGCGCTCCCAGTCCTTGTGCTGGCAGAAGGAGCCGCAGTAGCGTGCTGCGTTGCAGCCGCTGCACGTCTCGCTGGCTTTGCGGCCGCAGTTCCAGCAGCACTGCGGGGAAACGCGCAGGAAGAGCAGAGAGAAAGACAAAGGAAAAGATTGAAAATGCATTCATTCAGGAGACACCAGGAGTGCTCAGTGAATAGTGATGAATATTGTATTGTTGTTAGTTGTGCCCCTGGATTTATGCATGTGGGACAGTGAAATCATGCAAGCATGAGAGACTGCGTGTGAGAACTGGATGCATGTGTGTATACATGGATGAATGTTTATTCATGTGAGTGTGTGTGTGTGTGTGTGTATGTATGTTTGTAGTGTGTATATGAGTGTGTGTGTGAGTTATATATATATATACACACACACACACATATGTGCATGTGTGTGTTCGGTTGAGCATGAGTGTGTATATTTGTTCAAGTGACTCTTGCATACTCTACTGACCTCGCTGGAGTCCTCCTGTTCGTTAATGACCTGGATGGCATCCTCAGTGGCCTTCCTCTTGGCGTCGGCCAGAGTCTTCTCCATCTTGGCTCTCTCTGCCGTGATCATCTCAAAGGCCTTCTGCTCCGCCTCTGCCACTGCCTTCTGAACCTCGTCCATGGCCTGACGCTTCACCTCGTTTACCGCTTCTTCTGCACACACACACACACACACACGCACGCGAAAGCACACACAAGTTAGTCTGCTGCTTTCCCAACACGCTCTGCTATTGTCATTGGCAAGTGCTCAAATATGAGCTTGCAAAGTACAGATATGGACAGTACACAAATGTGTCTCCTAGGAATACTTCAGTCATTGCTCCAACAGTTGCAATAACACTGTGTTTCTCCAGTCCTTTAATGACAAAAACTTTCCTACACAAATAAATGTGGAAAGGTAAAAGCTGCACTAATCTAAACTGAAGTTATTATAACCATAAAATGATCCCAATAAGCAGGACCCTGAGTAGTTTTACAGACTGTGGGCTATTAGACATGTAAAAAGCTGTACGGGAGTAATGACACATGAAATGGAAGTGGGTGAGAAAGAGACAAGGCAACCGAAAGCAGGAAGAAAAACTACAAGTCCCAGAAGGCATTTCTGCCATTCTTACCGGCTTTTCTCCAGATCTCATCAGACACATAAGCCGATCCTGGGTGGTTTGAGAAGTCTCTCTGCGTCTCTGCGGAAAAAAGAGAAAGCAGCATGAGAAACGAGCGTGTGTGTGTGTGTGTGTGTATTTGGGGCGGGGGGGGGGGGGTGAGGGAGAGAGAAGAAGAGAAGGAAAGAAAGAAAGACAGAGACAGCCTGGTGGAGGATGGAGAGAGCGAGAGACGAGCACACAGTGTGCTGCGTGGAGGACGAGTGGAGAAGTCTGGGCCAGTTCTTTGGCTCTTTGGAGCGGTGCTGCTCACAGATGGCCGTATGGACCCAGAGCCAGAACTCAGCCCTCAGACAACACTCTCGCCTTCTGGATCAGATCTACACCGACCGCTACGACACCTGCTGCATCAGCAGGCTGCACACACACACACACACACACACGCACACACGCACGCACATGCACTGACACGTGCACAATGCACATCTCTCAACCAACTAAAGTGACTTATTTACTAAAGAACACTGAAGAGCAAAAAAAAAACTCTGTGTCTTTAGTATTTTACAGTGTGGTTTGAGATCATTAAATTTAAATCCATTATTCAATATTCAAAGCAGAATAGAGCAAAACAAGAAACCATAATTACATGCAGTACCAAAAACAACCACAGAGGGCAGCAGTCTTCCACTTACAGATGCCAGAATTACTGCTTTGACCCTGAGTGAGATGGCCCTATGTTTCACTTCACAAGGGAGAGGCACTGCATATGTGTGTGTGTGTGTGTGTGTGTGTGTGTGTGTGTGTGTGTGTGTGTGTGTGTGTGTGTGTGCAGAAACTCACCTGTGCTGAGTCCCTCTGCTGTATGTGGACTGTGGGTCTTGGAGAAGGGGGGCGCCCCTGGTCCAGTCTTGCGGGTGTCCTGCTCCTGCTCATTGAGACGCCGGCGCCAGTAGTTGAGCTCCTCACGATCGGCCTCCTGGCAGCGACGCAGCACGTTAACCGACCGCCGCGTCTTCTCCACCATGTCCACAATGCAGTTGAGGACCTACGGGGGGGGGGAAAGACAAAGAGGACATGCTTCAGAGAGGATCGCTGAGCTGATCGAGATCTCCTACAACAGAATAAATGTGGTGAAGCTTATACTACGACTCCACATCAGACATTCACTACTCACTAAGCAATAAAGAGAGAAAATAATTGTAGAGCACGGAGAATTCTAGAAAAGAATATTCTCCAAATATATCTCTAACTCTCCAAAAACATATTCTGTTAGACAGTTTGAGGCTGTCCTTGTCAAACACACTTAGATCATCAAGATAAAGATGATCCACATATAACATTAATCTCTAGATAAAAGTGTTTGGCAAATAAAGCCAAACCCTTACATGGTCGAGATGTCTCCACTCGTCGGCCCACTCTCTCTCGGTCAGCCTGTGGTCCACCGACTCCTCGCGGTAGCCTCCATTTGTGCCTGATTAAAAATAATGCATACACAGCAACCAGTCAGTCCAGGGTGCAGCCACGGGGCAGTCGATATTTGTCATAAACAGGCCCCAAAGTGAACACCACAGCACTCAGGTCAGCAGGAGAGAGGAGGGACATCAAAGGGAAAGAGGCCATAAAAGCGGAGAGACAGCAATATCAGCATTTCATTTGAGGAGTTGTAGATTTCTGTCCAACTGTCATGGCTGTCTGCTCTACGATGAAATCATAAGACTAACGTATGCAAGGAGGGTGGAATAACAGAGAACAGAGAGAAAGAGACAGACAAAGAGGGAAGGGGAGAGAGAGAGAGAGAGAGAGAGAGAGGGAGAAAGAGAGAGATTAACAGAAAGGGACAAGAGGACAAAGAAGACAGAGGGAAAGAGTGAGATGGTCTGATGAAAAACAGATCCTCGTGAGACCACAACATCTGGAACTCAGCTGTCAGTACCACCCCTCTCTCTCTCCGCACACACACACACACACACACACACACACGCACACGCACACGCACAAACACACAAAGTCTTTGGGGGAGCATGGTGTTGCAACATTCCATCTGGGAGCCACTCTGGCTGAATAGAATAGGCCACTTCTAAAAAGCAGAGGCTCGTTAAGTGGATCTGACACAAGTCTAAACACACACACACACACACACACACACACTCAGAGAGAGAGAGAGAGAGAGATCCCAGCACTGTGGCTGGTATGGCTCTCATCATGAAGCTGAAATGCTGTGCGGCATTAAGCTCTTGTGAATGTAAAAGGCTGTGATCGGCGGCCGCAGCTCTAATTAAAGCTCTCTCTCTTCTGGCTGCATGTGGCTCTCAGACAGGAGTGTGTCATTTTCAACACCAATGACTCCTGTGGTGGCAGGAGCACACACATGCGTGCCTGCACACACACACACACAGAGCTCATTTCTGAACATGTCCAGCTACACACACACAACAAACACATCCTAGTCTGTCACACAAGTTTTGCATGATTTATTTGTAGATACGCAAAGAAAGTTTGTGTGTGTGTGTGTGTGTGTGTGTGTGCGACTGTGGCTGTGCACATCAGCCTCTTTCATCTGTGTTTCTCCCCTGTGTTAATGTGATTTGTCCTAGTGTGGCCTTGTGTACTCCATGTGTGTCACCACATGAATTTGTTTATTGCTAACATTACTGTTAGTTGCAGTCACTGTATGTCTCTGTGTGTGTTAACCATGTGTGTACTGTATGTGTATGTGTATGTGTATGCGTGTGTGTGTGTGTGTGTGTGTGTGTGTGTGTGTGTGTGTGTGTGTGTGTGTGTGTGTGTGTGTATGTGCGTGTGTGTTAACCATGTGTCTTTAGGTGTGTGTGTTTCTGTTTGTGTGTGTGCGTGTGTGTTAACCGTGTGTGTGTGCGTGCGTGTGTGTTAACCGTGTGTGTGTGTGTGTGTGCGTGTTCCTCACCGGGCAGACGGGGCCGGTCTTTAAGCTCCCTGAGCTCCAGGATGCGGTGGGGCTCCCTGTAGAGGTGTGGGGCAGCAATGTCATCAATGGCGTAGTGCTGCAGGGGTGGTGGTGTAGGGTGAACCTGATTGGCCAGCGGCAGGGGGTGGGCGGGGCTGTGGCGAGGAGCGGGGCTGATGGTGCAGATGCGTTTGGTTGGGGGCTCCAGAGTGGCTGGGGGGCGCTCATGAAAACCATTCTCCTTTCCCCTGGAACCGTGCAAACACACACACACACACACACACACACACACACACACACACACGCACACACACACGCACACCAAAGTCTGTCAGGCCACTGAAAATACATCTGCACTGCATATGGGGAAACGTATTTGTGTGTGTGAGTGTATGTTTAAGCCCTAACTTGAAGTTGTGCTATGTGCATATATGTAGAAAGAGTGTATGGCATTTGTCTGTGAAGTGTATATGTAAGTGTACGTGTGTGTGTGTGTGTGTGTGTGTGAGAGAGAGAGTGTATGTTTAAGCCCTTACATGAATGTGTGCTATGTGCATATATGTAGAAAGAGTGTATAGCATTTGTCTGTGAAGTGTATATGTAAGTGTGTGTGTGTGTGTGTGTGTAGAGCGTCCCTAACCTGCTGGGACTGTGTCTTTTGTCTTCGCGGGGCTCAAGCAGGAGCTCGGTGGAGTCGGGCGGTGAGGGTATGGTGGTGCTGAGGAGGAGGTGCTCATGCTGAGACAGGTACTGGGCCGGGGTCTGCTTGGCTGCACGCGCACAGTGGAGCAGCTCACGCTGCAGCAGGGGCAGGTTAGCCTGGAGGAGGGAGGCAGACAGACGGACGGACAGACAGACACACATGAGAAAAAAGATACCGCATATATGCTTCTTTCTTTGTCTCTCTCTCTCACACACACACACACGCACGCACACACAAATGCTCAGACACACACCAGTGATGCACCACCCAGAGGGCAGGGAGATGGCCCCTGACAGACCCAGAAACTTAGAGGCCCCAGGCACATACATCAGCCCAGGTCTGAACTCGGCTCCTAGGGCGGTTGTGTGTGTGTGTGTGTGTGTGTTGTGTGTTTGTGTGTGTGTGTCGGTTAAGTGGGGTGGGGTGGGTGTAAACTGACCAGGCCACTGGCCTCTCTGGTCTCTGGTCTGTGTCACCATAAAATGCTCACTTCCAGAAGAGAGGAGATGAGAGATAAGCAACAGATGCCCCCACCATCAGCGCACACACACACAACGCACACACACACACACACACACACACACACCACACACACACACACACACACACACAGCACTGGATTTGGGTGTATGTGTATATATGTCTCTCTGTGTGTGTAAACCCTGCAAAGACTCATCTGTGTGTGTGACGATCTGCGTCGAGACAAACACCAGACCTGCGCTACGCCGGCGCCTGCGGAGCGGCGAGCGGGTGAGTGAGGCCGTGTCTCCTCGACCGCCTCGGCGTCTCCGCTCGACTCAACTCGTTGTGGCGTCTGCTCAATGTTTTCCTTTTTTGTTGTTTTTTTTTTCTTAAAAAAAAAGAAAGCCCCCGTGGTCTGCACACTGTCACCCTTTGCTGACACCGCCGCTCCCCCATCCCAGAGAGCAGCCCATGAATCAGTCCCCCTCTCAAACACAGTCGCACCAGCAATCAGTGGGAGAAAAACTCCCAGAGCAACTTTAACCAAGGCTAAACTCAACTAGGGTGAAAAAATGACTCTGAAATGTTTCCAATACAAACGCTTTTTGTGGAGACACTTGGTTCATGAACAAAAATCATATCTTCTTTTTTTTTTATTTTGCTTTCTTCTCCTATGCCATCGGTTCTAAAATGAACCAGATCCTGATGAGAATGCTGGCCTTCCTCAAACCCAATCCAAAAAAGGGCTTTTGTAAATGCTGTGGCAAAAAAACAGTTGCCAGGGTAACAAGATCTATTCAGACGAGGGTTGGGAGTGTTTTGTTTTTGTCCGGGGGATGTTGGTGCGGTATGGCAATATCGCAATCCTCTGTGGAACAGTCCAAGTAGACATCGCCATTCAAAACAAGTGACCACAACTCTTTGTGAAAAAGTGCAAGTCTCTGAGAGAGGAAATCCAAACTTGGCTCAATTCAACTCAACTTGACCTCAGCCTGACCCTTAGCCTTCTGCTCCCCCTCTCCACATAGGACTACTTCAAAAGGCCCTCAACCTTATCCGCTGAGAACTACTCTCTCCCTCTCTCTCTCTCACCTCTCTCTCTCTTTCTCTCTCTCTCTATCTAAAACAATTCTCATTTCCATTTATCTGTCTGTCTTCCATTTATCTTTCTCTCTCCCACTCTTTTTTTTCTCTCTCTCTTTCTCTTTGTCTGTCTCTCAGAACATATTCTCATTTCCATTTTTCCATCTCTCTGTCTCTCCAGCTCTCTCTCTCTCTCTCTCTCTCTCTCTCTCTCTCCCTGTGCTCTAATGAAGGCCAGACTCCTCTGTGCATAATTATCCTTCACTTCCTTCTCCTCCACGTCTTAAAGGACCCCTTCGGCAGCACATATGCTGTCTGTCATTCAGATGCACTCTCGTTTCTTTTTCTTTTTTTTCCACTTTCTGGTCAGGCAAACACATTGGCTGCCTGTGTTAATCTGCAGTGGAGCCCATATGGCGTGCAGGGCCCATAAAAGAGCTGGAACGGTTTATGGTCGTGTTTCACACTTCCGAGCTCTCGGAACCTGTCTCCGAAACCATCCCACTCGAAAGAGGGGAAAAGTGTGTGTGTGTGTATGTGTTGAGGTGGGGGGATGGTCACATCAGGCCCACAGATAGGAAAGGCAGGTCAGGAGTCTCCATAAATCATAAAATCAAAGATAGGAACCCGATGACAGCGAACGTCTGTTTTGGCAGCATTCTCAATTTCCATTTATCCCTCCTAAACTTCTCATACTTACATTTACATTTATGCATTTAGCAGACACTTTTATCCAAAGTAACTTACATTGTCAACTACAAATTACATCAGGACCAGTCAGGGCACAATTGTGGCAGCCAGGTTCAAACCCACAATTTCCAGGCTACTAGCGTGCTAGCCAGGTTCCTTAACCGCTACACCACCACCAGTCCTTATCACAAGGACTGTCATTCTGAAAGTCGCTCTGGATAAAAAAACATCAGCTAAATAAATAAAGTCAACACATGAACGTGAGAAATACAGACTCGAAACGTGGCTCGAGAAGAAGGGGTGCCCAGTGGCAATGGTGGTGATGACTATAACAGACCCAGCATAGGTTTCAAAGGCCCCTGCTCCCAAAGCGGCCTGTTTAACAGGTATATAATTTCAGTCAGGACTGTGTCCAATTAGATTTTCATGGCAGAGGCCAAAGTGCAACACTTTCAGTCAGTGTTGGTCATCCACTGTTGTTGTGCAACCTAAAGTAAGCCAAAGTTGTCCACAATTTTAAGCAAAAAAAGGGCCTAATGTAGTGACTTTACTAACTTATTTTGACTCTGAGACAACATCCTTCTAACTCAGTAATCCTTTGAGCTTAGCCTACCTCCCATCTGTCCAACTGGACGAGCTACTAAAGCAGCCATATAAACACTTGTCCTTAGTCTGTCAGAAGTTTAATGAGCTTGCTTTCTTGGAGAGACAAGCCGGAGAGAGAAAGGAGACAAAAAGCACCCTCGCTGGAAAAATATGATCCTCAGATAGTAGCTTTATATGGGCACAGAGACTGGAAAAATGCTCTCTATGCTGAAGTTTCAGATAAACATTGTGTAGATAGATAGACAGACTGAGAAAGCACGAAAGAAAGAAAAAAGAAGGAAAAAAGAAAGAAAAAGCTTTTACCTTTAAGAAAGGAATGACAAACGGCCGCAGGGGGAAGTTGGTTGCCTCCTGCAGTCTCGAGTGAAACTCCTCGATGGTCACAGTGGAGTTCTGCACGGATCAAAACAGAAATAAGCCAGGAGTCCCAGCACAAGAACGAAACAATCTATCCCTCCCTGTCTCGTAAAACGTCTTTCTCCATAGGGCCACATAATGAGACTTTGTCGTCAGCTGCAGCACAGTGGAAACTTGTTTACTGCCTCTAGTTCTCTGCCAGGAGATGGAATCTGAACTTGGAGGATTTCCTTAATTCGTGTCGCAAGAATACTTTTCTTCAACTTACTGAACTGTGTTAAGTGCAGAGGGCTTTATGTGAGTTTCTGTCACAGTGAGAGCAAACTAAGCATGAAAGCCTCATGTAACAGCCAGTACTAGAGAGAGACAATAGTGTGTGTGTTTCTGTGTGTGTATCCGTGTGTGTGTGGGGGGGTGGGAGTGAGGTTCATGAGATAGTCCACGTACCACAAGGGCCAGCACTAGATTGCGGACACTCTCGCCGATCTCAGGCGAGATGTCGTTGCCAAACTGCTGCAAGGTGGTGAGAAAGCGCTTGAGCTTGCTGAGCTGGCGGGCTCCACAGGTGGCAGGCAGCTGCTGATTGGCCAGCGAGGATGAGGAGGAGGAGGACGGGCCGTTGCTGTAGCGCTGTGGCGGGGAGGGCACCGCGTTAAGGGTGGGCGGTGAGTGGTTCATCCCGTTAGTCACTGCAGAGGGGGGAGATCAAGGAGAGAGAGGGAGAGATGGGGAAAAAATTTAAATACTGTATCAAAGAAGGGATCCACGACAGTACCCACAAACAGGATTGGGAAAATTATAGTTTATGTTTGGACTGAAACCTCACTGACATCTTGGCAAAACTATATGCACAACCACATGCAAACCAAAGAAAAAAATCTGAAATAGGATAGCAGGAAGATCAATCAACAATCTAGTAGCCATCTTGCAATTAAGGCAGGTTTGAGGACAGGGTCAAATGATTTAAAAACTACCAGTATCAATAACCACAGGTTAAAGTACACACTGGACCAACCACTAGCAAACAGCTAGTTTTACATTTCTATCTAACTTGCTGAATATTACATAGCTACAGGAAACACAAATTGAAAAGTCTGTTTTCTCTGAAATGCTCTAGGGCGCAATTCTTCAGGAAAACACCAGGGGGCAATAGCTGTAATGCAACCCGAGCTGGCAACCAGTATTTTGAATCATCCCAAAAGAGACTGAGTAAACACAACAGTCTTTCTTCACAATTTCACCCTAAACACTGTGACAAGAGGATCTAATCCTTTCCAAATCTCATGAAGAAACTGAGCTAACTAAGTTCAAGCTGAAAAAATGGTCTAATTTCTAAATTTGCACACGTGGACAAAGCATGTACCACATCTCATGTGAAATGCAGAGAGAGAGAGAAAAAAAGAATCAGAAGTGACCAAAACAGGGACAGAGAGAAACAGAAAGAGAGAGAGAGAGAGAGAGGAAGGCAGGTAAACAGGTGGTGTACTCACACGCTGTGGAGGAAAAGGAGGCGGGTCGCGGCCCGCTGGGGTTGACGGAGGGGAGAGGAGGCATGACGGAGGGAGCCGGTCTGGAATGAGTCTTCACATCCACAGGGGAACCGGGCATGGCAGAGACCTTCTTCTTGTCTCCACTGTCTGTCACACAGAGAGAGAGTGAGAGAGGGAGAGCGAGGGAGAGGGAGAACAGAGGGGAAGAGGAGAGGGTGGAGAAAGAGAGAGAGGAGGAGGAGGAGGAGGAGTGGGAGGGGGAGATGGAGGATGGACAAAGAGAGAAGGGGGAGGGAGTGAGAGGGGGAGAGAGAGAGCAAGAGAGAGAGAACAAGAGAGGCAGAGAGAGAGAGAGATAAATGTTATTGATTGAGCTGGTGGTTCCACGGGATTAAGAGCTCTCCCACCATAAACCCTCTGTGTGGATGTACAAACAAGAAGAAACCATCAGCTGTGCTGAAGCAACCCAAGCCTAACATGTTGCACTGAGGAGAAGCTGAAAAGAAGAATCACAGAGACTTAAAACAAACACTCAGAGCAGGCCACTCGCTCCATGCACCATATCCTCTCCTGCCAGGGCAGAGTTTGTGCTCTCTCATCACTGAACACCACACACACCCATGGAACCCCCTCACCCAAACACCACAACACACCACCCCACCTCCAGTAAGCAGATGTCTCCCAAAAACTTGGGGCAGTCCCGGGCTCAGGCTACAATGAAGGAGCCATTGTAGCCTTTAAGAATAGCGTGTCATTGAGTCCCCCTCTTTTTTTCATGGAGAAAAGGCACAGGGACCTGCTATTTCACGCTTGCTAATAAGGCCCACAAAGGCCTTTGAGCGCTAACGGCCGCGCGCCTCAATGCGCCATCGTGGTTCAATGGACCACCAGATAGCCGGGGCCGTGGACGTCGTAGATCAGAGATGCCATTGTCTCGGCAGAGATGCGTGAAGGCGGCTCTTGGCTCCATTTAAGAGTGTATGAGCCGGTTGAAAATGCTTTCAGAGCGTTGCTTAATAGACAGGCAAGACAGAGCCGCTTGCCAAAGGTCACCCAACGCCCTCTTAAGATAAAGCCGCGTGAGGGTTTTTTTTATTATTATATTCTTGGATGGGAGGGTGACGGTGTCTTTTAATGCGATTGCTCTCAAAACTTCTTAACGCTGCGCTTTTATTGCCATCCGAATTCAATGCACTCCCTGAGTGTTTAGCTATTCCCACAAAAAAGACACATGCTGCACGCAATATGATGCAAATGACAATATGAAACCGATGGCTTGGAAATTAAGCGCCCGGAACAAAGAGATAATTCAAACGCAAAGAGGGGGCCTGTCTCAGCGTTAAGGAGTGCAATGAATTAACAATGGGCACAATAAATGAATAATCTATTACCTTACTGAATAAAAACTGAGAAGAAAGGAGAGTGAGAAGGACTGTGTGTGTCTGTCTGTGTGTGTGTGTGTGTGTGTGTGTGTGTGTGAGTGTGTCTGTGTTGGGTTTAGAGGGAATTGGTAAACTCTTTTTTTATTGCCCCCTGGTACTGTTGGTTTGACAGCTCCCTCCGTGCCGCACCTGATCCTTCTCCTGAGCAGGGCCCTGGCTGTCACCGCGCCTGTCCGACCGAGCCACTCAGGGCTGCCCTGCCCGCTGCCTGTCTAAAAAATGCTTGCAGTGCCGGCGCTCACTCAGGCAATTCGGACAGCTCGCTCAGCTCAGAGGAGCACCCCGCCTTCCGTCCACCTGTCTCTGCTCTCAGGAGGGCAGGAAGGACGGAA
>PYXC01000364.1:537500-572500 GCA_015244755.2 Tenualosa ilisha
AGGTGTTCGTGCAATGCCACAGGCACTGTTTTGACGTCTGCTTGCAAACTTAAGCAGGCCATACCTGGCAGCTTCTCAATGCTAAATGCTGTGTGGCGCTCACCCACACCTACTCTGTCTCTCTGTGTCTCCTCCCGGTCTCATCTGCCTCTCACTGTCTCTCATTTCAAATTCACAACAACAACAACAACAACATCAGTGAGGCACGCAGGGGATATAAAAAAAAAACCATGTTGGGAAAAATATTTTGGAAAATTTCTTGAAGATAGAAAAGAAAGAGGGGGGAAAAAAAGACTGAAAGAAAGAATAGGCAGGAGAGATGCCAGTGACATTGTTTTGCTAACCGGATTAATATCCTCACATGATTGAAATAGTTCGGGGTGCCTCGTCTTATCCCCTTTTAAGGCATTGGAGAAGGCATGCAGGCTTGGAGATGCTAAACCAACGCTAGCACTCTAGCGTAGCTAGCTACTCCAGCTGAGTGATTTACTCAGTGCTGTGTTTACGTCCACAGTAACAAGAATGACTTCAGTGCATATTTCACAAGGGAACAGATAAAAATTAGGCAAGAACCGTGTGTGTGTGTGTGTGTGTGTGTGTGTGTGTGTGTATAATATTTTTTCTCTAATAATAATAATTTATCAGATAAATTGTTCCCCTCGGCAAACTATTCATTTGCATTGTAATCTCGTCCATAAATCTTTGGCTGTTGATGGTTAATACATGTGAGTAACAGTCTTTGCATATGAGTAGTGGCCCGGTAAAGGGATGCAAATGGCTTTTCTGTTCTACTGTACTCAGGTCAGGTCAGGCTGATTTGGATAGCCAATGGTGACGCAATCACCATGATAATGACAGCATCTGCCATAGGTTACTGTGAAGGGTCCAACTGGAATTGAAATCAATTATTAAACCTTGCTTTTATCACGCACACACACACACACACACACAGTCTAATCCACACAATCACACTATTAGCAACACACACATCCATGTGTGCATGCATACACAAACAGACAGACACACACTCACACACAGAGTAAGATACCACACACATTCCCTATCACACCCACACACTCACAAACAGGGAGCCGGTCAGCATCGTTAAAACTGTGCTTAACAGACCCTGCGAGTCAAAGATAAGAACAACAAAGGAGACAGCTGTGCTCTAGAACAAAAGGGAGAAATGAGTGTGTCTGTGCCTATCTTTGTTCTCTCTCTCTTTCTTATGTGTGTGTGTGTGTGTGTGTCTCTATGCCAGTATGTGTGTGTGTGTGTGTGCGTGCGTGTGTGTGTCTATGTCAGTATGTGTATGTGTCTATGTCAGTAGGTGTCTGTGTGTGTGTGTGTGTGTGTCTATGTCAGTGGGGGGTATGACAGACTGAACAAACTGGAGGGAAAGCGGCTGTAGGCAGCCCATCTTCCTCACCTGAGGCGTGTTTGGGGCTGGCTGGACAGAGGAACGAGGCCCAGGAGATGACACACTTAAGGGACATGTTTGTGTTGGGCCTCTGCCCAGCTGAATGCCCACCCCAGCCCCCTTCAACCACCCTCCATCCCACACCGCCCACACACATACACACACAGTCAGCCAGACTCATTCACTAGATAGGGCACATCTTCTGGGTCTAACTGATAGCGCGAAAGGAAGCTTGAAGTGCATTTAAAGCTAACCTCCACAACATACACACACACACACACACCACATAAACACACACTGATATCCCACCAAACACACACACACACACACACACCATACAGACAACAACAGGCGCCAGCGATACAGCAAAGGAGCCCCACTGTCTCCTTTGACAAGGCCAAACGGACTCTGGCTCCATTCCTCGCAGGCCCCTGGGGGCCTCAAGTGACCAGTAGAAGAGTAGAAAAGGCAGCCATGGGTCAGTGAGCAGAGGCCACAGGCCAGCACATCAGAGGCCGCCACCAGAGAGGCAATGGTTACGTAGGGGGAGAACGCCGCCAGGCAGTGAACACACCCCTGTGGAACCATCTCTCTCTCTCTCTCTCTCTCTCTCTCTCTTCTTTCTCTCTTTCTTTCTCTCTTTTTTTTTTTTTTTTTTTTCTCTTCTCTCTCTCTCTCTTCTCTCTCTCTCTCTCTCTCTCTCTCTCTCTCTCTCTCTCTCTCACACAGATCTATAAGCAAAGCCAGGAAAAAAACACTACCCAGGCCCTCAAATACAAAGGCTACATTCAATGCCACACACATTTACGCACGTACGGACACACACACACACACACACACACACACACACACACACACACACACACACACACATCATCTAACGGTTAGCGCATGGCTAATAGATGTGATCGGTAGCACCGCGACTCACACACTGACAGTTATTCCACGGTCAGTCACTGGAACAAATCTAGTGTTTCCTGCTTCATTTGGGGATAACAGCTGCTCTGTGCACGTGTGTTAGCCACCCCCCCCCCCTCCCTCCCTCCCTTTCGTTCTCTCTTCTTCCACTGCTGAGCTTTCTCATTTATTCCAGTTAAACGGGACATGTTCCACATCCTGCAATCAGCTTGTCGAGTGTTCACAGTCCAGCAACCTAAGCCTATATTTTAATGTAATTTATACAATTATAAAGGACTCAGTGAAGCCAGAATAGTGGAAAATAGGAACAACATCATACACAGGAACTTTGACAGCATGCAGACATGCACACACACTTATGCACACACACACACACACACAGTGCTGTCAGAGTGACAGTGTCCAGTTGTCCTCTGTCATGGGTCATGCTGTTATGACACTCTACAGTTGAGCGCTGCATGGACTGAGATATCTGGAGCGCTACACCAGTTAAAAATTCTCTCTCTTTCTCCCTCACTCTCTCTCTCTCTCACACACACACACACACACACACACACACACACATGCACACACACACACACCTTCACACATGATGGTAATTTCTTGCACAATATGATAATTTTGGCCTTTCAGAGGATCTGTGTCCAGAGTCTGAAGGCTGTTCTGTTCTGTGTGTGTGTGTGTGTGTGTGTGTGTGTGTGTGTGTGTGTGTGTGTGTGTGTCTGTCTCCCATCAGTCTCCTAACACCACCTTTTTCTCACGCCCACTGCAATCTGTGTGTCCACAAAGGAGCCACTTCACAAAATACATTCCTTCCCATGTTTACCCAGCATGGAGTGACATTAATGACACACACACACACACACACACACACACACACACACACACACACACACACACAAACATTCATACTTTCACACCGCACAAGTCACTGCTCACACACACTGCTCACTGTACAGTACAACTCTAAAACTGTTACACACACACACACACACACACACACCGCAAGCCACTCACACACCACTCACTGCACAACTCTTACTGTACTGAACTGTTACTAGTAAGCGGTGGCTCTCAAGGAAAACCCCCATCTCTCACTCCCACCATAGCCTTCATCAGACAGACTCCCACCATAGCCTTCATCAGACAGACTCCCACCATAGCCTTCATCAGACAGACTGCTGGGAGGCTGCAGGGTTTCACTGCTTCAGGTCACAGCCACACTGAAGCAGCATTGCTGTGGGGTTGGGGAGATAGTCAGAGACGCCAGTGCGCTCACACTGCCACGTGGAATAACCACTATATGCACACACAGACACACACACACTTGCAGGTCAGCATCTCTGACGCTCTCAGACACAAACATACACATACACATACACGCATGCAAATACACGTCTACATACATACATACATACATACATACACACACACAGGTCAGCATCTCTTGACACTTTCTCACACAAACACACACATATACATACACATAGACATGCACACATGCAAAAACACATCTAAATATCTATATATACACACACTCACAACACACACACACAGGTCAGCATCCCTGACACTCTCAGACACAAACACACACATACACACATCTACATACATACACTCACACTACCCAGAGAGAGGAAACTCACATTTCATTACATTACATTACATTAGTTCATTACACTGACACGATAAATTACATTACCACTGCGTACGGCTAATGATAACAGTCTAAAATGTTGAGCCATAGCCTCTGCTTTAGCTGTGGCTAGTTGTGACACAATCAGGACATACTGCAGATTTCAACAGAAAATACGCACACACAGCTTCAAGTCCGAGAGACGGGGAGAAAGTTTACATTTACGTTTACATTTATGCATTTAGCAGACGCTTTTGAAAGTTGAAGGTTGACAGAGGAGCCAAAGGCGCAACAACAACAAAAATGAGCGAATGAATGCCTTGGGACTCCCCTTGTGTTACCACTGTTGCTGTCTTAACAAAGACCATGAACCGTGCATAAGTGAGCATCAAGAAGCACACAGCAAATACATAACACACACACACAAACACACACACACACACACAAACCCATTTTGATAGCTCACCTCCTCCCTAAGGTAGTCCGTGGCTTGTCTGGCTTATTCCAAAAAAGAGTTGCGATGAGTGTGTCCTTTGCTGTCCTCTGCCACTGAGGGTCCGTGAGTGAGTGAAGTGGAGTGTGTGAGTGAGTGGAGTGGAGTGAGTGAGTGTGTGCGTTTGTGTCTTTCTTTCTATCTCTATCTGTCTTTCCCCCTACTGTTCGCTTGCCTTCATATGCTGGGCATGTGTTGGGCTTCCCACATATGTGGGCTGCAGTAAGCCTGCTCGCTCCAACCACGGACACAGATGGGAGCCAGATGGGAAAGGCGATCCAGGCAGGACGGCGCGCGCACGCACACACACACACACACACACTTTTCTGCTGCTCCTCTCTCTCTCTCTCTCTCTCCCTTCTGTCGTCCTCTGCACCGTGTCTTCTTTTCTTCTCTCTCTCTCTTTCTCTCTATCTTACTCCTAACTGCAGGTCTTTATCTGTCTTTAGTTGTCTCTACTGTTCCACTTCCTCAAACATGTGTGTGTGCGTGTTATTCTCTCTCTCTGTCTCTCTCTCTATCAGTTTCTTTTGCTCTCTTTCTCTCGCATGCTCTCTGTGTGTCTTTTCCCACACTCTCTTTGCTTACTGAAAGTGGAGGGCTGATGTCAGAGCCCTTGGCCACGCCCTCTCCCAGTGGGCTCTCAGCCAATGGGGTTCAACCTATTTAATGTATTTAGTGGTAGAGTCTTGTAATTAACATAACTAATTGTTCTGGCACTCAAAGACTAAACAGACTGTGTGCCAGCTCAGGAAGGGTGAGGGGCATGTCTCTTCAACTCCCAATAGATGAGAAACCTCAGTATTGTCTTTCTCTCTCTCTCTCTCTCTCTCTCTCTCTCTCTCTCTCAGGAGACTGGCAGGCTTCCAGAATGATGCATCAATACTCTTAGAACGAACACATAATGAGGTGCTAGAACTTTCTCCAACAAGAATGTCTTTGCACACTGATTTCACCATGCACACAGATTATAGTCAAATGTAATTTCAGCGTACTTTTACAAGTCTGAATGATTTTATTTTCCTATTGCAATAACCTTCTTTTTTATCCACAAGGAGCCACGACACAAAAAGCCTCAGAGAGTCATTGACAGGGAGTTGGCCCACTTCAGCAGATGAGCACGCACACATACATTTCCTGGCTCTTGTTCTCACTGCACGTTAGCAGCTCATTAACATGTGCTGTTTCTCCCAGCACGTCAACGCTCAAGAAAGACACAAGTTAGCGCTCCAGGTGCCTAAACTGTTCTCAATCATCACAGTTAGCGCAGTGTTCACCGCATTTAAACAAGCAAACAGGAGACAAAGAGAGGTTAGGCGAAACAAAAGACATATAGAGATTGTATATACAAACAGCAGACTTTTTTCAATGATTTTGCAACGATTTCTGTTAAGAATCAGCGTGAGCAATGGCACCGAATTAGTGATTCTTGAGCATCCACTGAGGGGGTGTATTGCAGTGGGCGAACCCTTGTTCTCATGGGCACAATAGCACTCAAGGATAAACAGATACACACACACATGTGCTAATCATTTCACTGGACCTTATGAGATGGTTTCTGTACAAGAAGAAAAAAAAGAAAAGTTCCCCTCCACAAAATGAGATATCTCAGTGAACTCCAAGCATCTGGCAACGTTCACACGCTCCCTCTCTGAGCATCTACTTTTAGAAAAATAAACACAGCTTTCCAACAACGGCCACATTCTACCCCTCTATTCTCCTCGCTCTCTTTCACTCACTCCTTCTCTCAAGTCTGTTGAAAGCAGAAAAAGAGAGAGAAAGAGAGAAAGTGGGCAAGAGAGAGAGAGAGAGGGAAACAGAGAAAAAGAATGTGTGTGCGTGTGAAAAAGAGAGAGAGCGAGAGAGAGGAGGAAAAGAAAGAGCCTAAAAAGCATGATCTCACTCTCACTCCCTCGCCTGTCTTCAACAGTCTTGTACGTCAACGCAGGATTGATGAGAACAGAGGAGAGAATGGCTCCCAGATAAGGCACGGCATTCCTTAAGAGGCTCGCTCGTCTGCCCTCGGTCTCCCAAGTCGCCCATATCTCGCCCACTCACAGCACAGATCACGCTGGTCCCGTAGACTAGCGGAGAGACAGCTTGGAGTGGAGCGACCAGTGGAGGGGGGGAGGCAAGAGGTCTGAGGCCAGTGGTGAGTTCACAAGGCCCGGGGGTTCGGACAGGAACAGCTGGGGAGAGAGGTTTGGAGGCCTCACAGCTGTGAAATCAGACCTCTGCAGTCTTCCCACTGTACAATCATCATGTGCAGCCCACAGCTGTTGACACTTGCAGCGGTATAGCTGAGGTTTGGAGGAGAATGGCCCACTGACAAAGGCCACTTTCCACATCACAGCCTTTCAAGTGTCTGTAGCTATTTGGCAATGTGGAAAAAGCAGTTTTCATACGGTACTCCCTTTACAAATACACACCAGGCCGACATTTGATAGTGTCCAGCCTGTCAGTGCATGTCTGGCTCAAATCTGACTAGTATGTGAACCTTGGCCAATATGATCAGACCTCTGCTAGCTCATTTGTGGTTGATTTAAGATGTTGAATCAGCCACAAAGCCATCGGCAATGGTAGCTGTCAGATGGCACCATGATAACTTCTCGGAAGTCTGCCTGGTGTACGCGAGCTTTGCCTCTAATATGACTGATATGATGGAAGATCTGGACCTCCTCCTGAAACGAATATATTATAGACTTACTGCTTAAACATGAACCACTGAATAGGATAAATCAACATCTACACTAAGCATCTGTACTAGCACTAACATTACACCAGCACCACAGATCTAGAGCCTATTTTCAATTTAGGGCTTTTTAACCTTGCCTAACTTATATCTGTGAAGATTCTCATTCATCCAGGTTATGGTTGTCAAGGTGTTCAGTTATATGCAACTGGACTTTTTTTTGGAGCTTAAAGACGTTTCACCTTTCATCCAAAAGGCTTCTTCAGTTCTGGCCTGGTGATGGGAAGACCAGAAGATTTATCTCTGGACTGTGGGTGTAACTGTGAGCTGTAGACTATACCTCTCATCATGTGACAATGGGTCACAAGTCACCCATTGACATAATTAAAAGAAGTTTAGTTGCATATAATTGAATGCCTTGACTTGCCTAACTTGCTTTTAGTCTGACTCGCAGTAGTCCAAGCCTAACACAACCACTCATTGCCTACTGTACCTCAACATGTCTCAACATGCCTGTGTGAAAAGTGTCAGGCCAGAGACATGGAGCCTGGAGACTCTCTCTCCCTCCCTTTCCCTCTCTCTCTCTCATTGCATCCTGTATTGTGAGAGTCCTGGCTATTAGCATGACAGACTTTAGGGCTGTGGTGCCCAATTAGCATCAGAAAGAGGGAGGGAATGAAGCAGAGCGGAGCCCACAGTGGCATCAGCAGCCGTTTGATGTAGGGCTCTGTGAAGAGACTGAGAATGGGTGCAGAGTGGACTCATGTCAAAACACACAGCGACGGCGGGGGTGGGGGGTGGATGCAGTCAGTCAGGGCCACAGCCCTAAATGACTAATTATGACAGGGGCCAGAAAGGAAGTGCCCTAGGGCAGAGGAGAAGAGTGGAGTGGAGTGAAGAGGAGAGGAGAGGAGAGGCAAAGAAAGGAGAGGGGAAGAGAGGAAAGGAGTGGAGAAGAAAAGAGAGGAGAATAAGGGAGTGGAGAAGAAAGGAGAGGAGGAGGGAAGAAAGGAGAGGAGAGGGGAAGAGAGGAAAAGAGAGGAGAGGAGAGGACACGAGTGGGCAAAGGAGACAAGAACAGTGGAATTGAGTGGGTGAATAAGGCTCTGTCTCAAAATGGAACTGTTGCAACAGCTACAGTGTGCACAGAGGGTCAAAAAGCACCAGCCTAGCAAGCAACATATAAATACATCATTATCCAGGTCATGCGGAGGAGTTTGGATAACTCAAAACATATTTATTTATATGTAAGCGTGTCTATGTGTGCATGTCCAAAAAGAAGTGAAATGCATTTGTATTCCTGAAAAACTAGATCTGGACTAGCATCCTTGCTAAGTGCATTTATCAGTCATCTGGTCTCTGTCCAGCGGTCTAAATCTTAGCCAGTTCTCATTTAATGAAGACCAGAGAGCACCTGATTGCTGATCGTCTTGTTCATGTTGTCCCCAGGACCGCTGCGGCCTCTGCGTTTGATTAACTGCACAACCACCACTGCAACTTCACAATTACAGATATATTACATTTTGAATGCAATGTTTTCCATTGCCTCAGTCGTGAGCTAAAACCTCAATGGGGAAACTCACTGGCTGGAAATATGGATTGGCGACTTCAGCGAGAGAGAGAAGAAAGAAACCTATCCAAGCATATGTGCTTAATTAGGCCAGAGTCTTCTGAATGGAGAGCAGTTCATTACAGTGTGAGACTTCCAGCCATGTCAGGGTATGCCAGTCCAGTAGATAAACAGAGGCGGCCATCTTGCCTCCCACAACTCTTCTTTAGCATAACAATCAATGAAGGTTTATTTTACAGTGCATCGTTCCCATCTGCCACGTTACTGCAATGAGACTGACATCATGTGCACACGTGGAGAGGGATCTGTAGAACGAGTGCAAAGAGGAAACACGCAATATAAACACACATGTACTGGCACAGGCGTGCATGCATGTACAGCTTTTACACACACATACACACACACATATATGTGTATATATATATATATATATATATATATATATATATATATATATATATATAGAGACAAACACATACGTACATACACAGTCATAGACTCATTCACACATACACACACACCCACACACACACATGCACGCATATATATATATATATATATATATATATACACACACACACACACATACACACTCATAGGCTCATGCACAAACACATACACGTCTACAGTCCTAAATCATCTGACTGTCTTCCAGCTTCACTCCATCTGCTATTGAGTCCTCATTTTCAGACACCCTCTTTCCAAGAAGAAATAGCAACAACCCCCCCACCACCCCCCTCTCCCTCTCCTTCTGGTTTCCCGGTGGATGAAAGACAGGCTCAGAGCAGGCAGTGGCATTCCAGGCCTCAGCCAGCGGCTCCAGAGTGTCTGGCCATTCTGCACTGCTGGGAGCCATTAGTTTAAGTAAGACCTGACACGCCTACTCACCCACGGAAAACCCTCACGGCTCCTCTTACATTCACCCCAGAGACACACACACACACTGTATATGTGTGTGTGTGTAAGTGTGTGTCTATATGTGTGTCTCTGTGTTGGAGGGGACTTTTTCCACGTGAGAGCCTGACTGTATAGCTTTTCTGTTGTTGCATATATGAAACTGTAAAACTGTATGGTAGTGTGTGTGTGTGTGTGTGTGTGTGTGTGTGTGTGTGTGTGTGTGCGTGTGTATGTTTCTGTGAGTGTGCGTGTTGGCGAGAGGGGTGCCTATGTTTGCCACCAAGAGTCACTAGGTGCTAGGGCTGTGCGTGTGTGTGTGTGCATGTGTGTTGAGAGTGAGTGCGAGTGGCATGGTGCTCCCTGAGAGTGTGTAGGGACGTGTGAGTCCTCACTTCAAATTTATGAGAGGTGGGTCACACGCTCACTTGGCTACATCTCCCCCAAGTTTCCACAGCTGTGCGCCAAGTCTGCAGATGCGAACGCGCTCTCCAATACGTCTGCAAATGATATTCAATAACCAGGCACGCTCGCCGCAGAATTAAACCGAATAACAGATAAACCAAACATGCACACACATTCTCTGTCTCCTTCTCTCCCTTCTTCCATCTCGCTCTCACACACACACACGCACAACACACACACACACACACACACACAAACAGCCTTGCATGTGCATTCCTCATTTCCAACAATACTCTCAAGATGACAATATGCGAGTCAGTGGCATAAATGACTAACTAACGGGCACATTTCTGCTGAGCAAAAGCTCTGTTTGTCCCTCCTCCCCTGCCAGCCTTCCCAAATTTTCAGCACATTAAAATAAAGACAACTCATAAACAACTGCATGCATGAACAAATAAAAACACATTGTAACAGTGGGTGTGTTACATTCACTGGCATGAGCCCAAAGCCCTGCACGCACTGTATGCGTGTGTGTGTGTGTGTGTGTGTGTGTCTGTCTGAGTGTAGATGATGATTTGTAAACACAACTATTAATCAGTTCTTTGCTTAAACTGATTGTGGCAATCTTCGGCAATCTTTTGGGTCATCAAATCCTCCACCCCCCCCCCCCCACACACACACACACACACTCTCTCTCTCACACACACACACACACACACTTTTTCTTCTGAATTTACAGTGGCAGGTGACATTAACAAGAAGGACAATAATACTATTAACTTGCGCCATCTGTGTAGCTCAAAAACGGAAGGAGAGAGAGAGATAGACACAATGAGAGAGGAGAGAGAGAGAGAGAAGGGAGGAGGGGTGGATGCAGGGAGCGAATGAGGATGACAAACGTGTAGCTGTAAGTCAAGATAGCCGTGTAACGGCACCTCACTGGACCGTAATGATATTGGATACTTACTGGGGGATGAAAAGGACGAGATGTCCGAGACTAAACGGCCATATTGTGAGGGGCTTAGTGAAGGCGCTGGACAAAGCTGCGCTCCATGTGTGACAATGCTGTGTATTGTGTGGTCAGGTCACCGTCTGACCAGTAACAACATAAGAGTGGCAAAACATGTTCAAGAGGAGAGCTAGTTTATATTTATTTTTTTCATATTTAGTTGTATTTATTTACATCCCTTACAACTGCTATTTTTGTAACCATTAGTTAGGTATTCTAATGCTTATTATGCATAATATTTTACAATGAATATTATCGATCATTATATTTATTGCAATTTATGAATCTATCTGCATGTCTGCAGATGTTTTGATACTAGAAGAACTTGCCATGTGAATAAAGCATGAGAATTACAAACTCTGAGAGAGACCGGGAAAGTCAAACAAGGGAAAGTCCATCCGTCTGTTGACTGTAAGGAGGTTGCTCAGCTCTGCTCTGCTCTGCTCACCTCCTTAGACAGGTGTATGGTTACTGTGCCCTCTCCCCCCCATCTCTCTCTGTCTTTATTTATCTATCTGTCTCTTATTTCAATGGCTTTCCTCTCTTCCCATCCACCTGTGCATCGGCCTTTAATCCCTCTATCTCGGCATCTCTCGCTGGCCTTGGGGTGTGAGAGGCAGCTGTGTTATTGCGACGCACACGTGACACACACACACACACATGCACGCGCGGGGGTGCACACACACACACACACACACACACACACACACACACACACACACACACCTGTGTTTTGCAGGTGGTTCAGCTGCACCGTGAGTCCTGAACACCTGGCCATGAAGAAATGCAGCCTGTGAGATTGCTTTTTTTTCTATAAACCACGGACTCAATTACAGCTCTGAGGATAAGGGCAAAGAAAGACAAAGAGAGAGAAAGAAAGTGAGAGAGAATGTGAGAGGGGTAAAAAAAGAGGTGGGTAGAAAGACTGAGAGAGAAAAAGAGAGCGAGAGAAAGACAGAGAGAGAGCCATAGAGAGAGGTGTGTGTAGAGACAGAGAGAGAGAAAGAGAAAAGGAAAACATTGCTGTGGAATGTGTCTCCCACAATGGATTTTAGAGCCGTTCAGGCTTGTAGAGGATACAGCCTCCCTAGAGCCTCTAGCAAACGACACACACACACACACACACACACACACACACACAACGCACACACCCACTCCCTCCCCCCCTCTGTCCCTTGGCTTTTCGCTCTGTAACTGGCTACCTGATAACAACACATAAGCCCACCTGAGGCCTTGTTTATACAGGATTGAAAACCAGAGTTTGGCTCAGAAAAATCCCCCAGTCAGCAGCAGTAGCCCTGAGGCTGCAGCCTTGTCCATCCCAGGCAGGAAGAGGGCTGAAGATTGACTCGTACCTCTGGGGGCAGGTGTGAGTATTATGTATGAGTATTATGTGTGAATATGTGTGTGTGTGTTTGTGTGTGTCTGTAGAGGCGGGTGTTAGCACGACGGGCAAGGTAATCACCCTAGTGTCTCAAAACCATCAGGCTGGTTGAAAACCTCTTCAGCCTCACTGGCATAAACATGATGAGGAGACAGAGGGGGCGTCTAGCATCCGTTGGGTCTCCGAGCTCCAGGAACCCCCCACACGTCACGGCTCATGGTGACAGAGAGAAATGCTGCTGTTTCGCTCTGCACTGCAAACTGCATTCCTGCCTAGACTTCGTTGGAGTTCACACCGTCTGAAGTGGGGATTTTTTTCTCTTTTTCTTTTTTTTTTGAGGTGAGGGGGAGGGGGGGGGGGTAATCCGCCCGGGCGCCGACAGCTACAGAACAGCTGGCCTTCCCATCACAACACTCAAAGCCGGAGCGAGGGAGAGAGACAGGCACACAGAAAGAGAGATGGAGAGACTGAAAAGAGGAGTGGGGGTGGGGTGTGCATGTGTGTGTGTGTGTGGGTGGGGGGGCGGTCGAGGCAGAGAGTGGGAACAAGCTTAAAAAATGGGCTTTGTTTAAAAGTGAAGGAGGAGTTTTTTTTGTTGAGAAAGAGGGGTATTAAAACGCTTAATGTGCTGCAAAGCCCCCTTTCAGAAGCTTTTTAAAAAATGGTCACCCTTCTAATTTACTGCCGGGAGACTGGTACCTTTGTTCCGCCCTCTGTGCATCACAAAAGAAGAGCGAATAAAAAATGCAGAACGCCTGCGAACTATCAAGTGCCAAAATGATCTCCCCAGTCACATGTGGAAAGTTTACTACACTCCAAAAACTAAGAAGAAGGCTGAATTCAATCAGGGCCACTTTTGAATGAACACAATGGCCAACTGGTAAGACTGGTGTGTGTGTGTGTATATACATACAAATATATATATATATACATACATACACACCGTAGATAACATATTGGACTGTTCAGTTCAACCTTTCAGTTTAACTGAAGTTTAATTTGAAAAAGATGAAAAAAAAACAGTATATGTGTATTGTTTCCCTAACTTTTTTCTTTTCTTTTCAGCCACATGGTAAATGGCAAGAATATATTCACAAACATGTCTGAGGACACCTATGGGCCCTACAGTATGTCCTTCTGTCTCTAGCGAGGTCTGGGGGATACTCCTAAAACCCCACACAGGGAGGAAAAAAAGAAAAGGAGAATGCAAGCCCATATAAAGCAGAGAACGGAGACTAGGGGAGTTATGGCTCCTCAAACGTTTAGGGAACGACGTCGTCATCCTAACAGGCCCAGGTCTCCAGCAGACTGACATTCCAGGGAATTGTTGTTGGCGGGCGATCGGGCCGAGGCGGCACACATCTGGATGCAATCTCCCCGGCCTGTCCATGCAGCGCCCGGCAACAAGAACCAGCTGTCCGGCCTGCTGTCAATTACGTCCATGTCTCCTTCGCAGCTAATCCATTCTTCCAGCATCAGCTCACCTCTCTTCTCCTTTCTGTGCCGTCCCCCGCGTGTGCGAAAGACACGGACGTTGACTATGTGGAACACGGTGCGACTCAGCGCTGGCTGAAGCGCTGGCTGAAATCGGACTGGTGCCACCTCACAAATGCACAAACAAGAGGCAGCACGAGACCAACAGGCTCAATACTTTTACTGGCGCTGGGGTTCAAAAGCTTTTGCCATGTGGCAGCGATTCCATTCAATTAACACTGAGTGGAAAACTTGCCATTGGGTACTCCAATGTGGTTTGAGTTGTTTTTTTATCATCTTTGTCTGTTGTTTTCATATGTGTCACTCTTTGAGCGATTTTAGGCTGAAATGGGAATTTGTTTGAGGGTGATCGTTAAAAACGTGGGATTTATTGTTGCTGCAGCTCCACCATGATTAGGCCAAGGAGGGGGAAAACATGACATAGCACGCGTGCTAACATCCTGCGCGGGATGAAGTTGTTTGTTATGACACAACAGACGGTTCTCATAGGGGCTCAAAGAAATATTAGATGCCCTTATGCAACAAATGTCTGCAGGAGACATCGTTTCAAATCTCTCGTTGGAGAGAGAACAAACTTCATGCTCATGTTTGACCTAACAACGCATAAATAACACTAAGCCTTTGGGTGTTCGTACTTTTCCATACCTGACAGGACCTTCCAGCTGCATCGTCTGTCATGTTATGTTTCAGAGGATCTCTATGGCTACTTTAACTCATCTCTCTCTTAGTAAGTCAAGGAGATGCAGAGGTTGTACTATTAATGAAAGACAGTGAAACTACCAGGTCAGCAAGAGGAGCGGGGATGGGGGAGGCACACGAGTGGAGGCCAGACCTCCCTGCATCTGGAGCCTATGGCAATACAGGCAGGCAGGTGAGGACAGTGGAAAGGTCATACTGAAATGGGGGAAGACTTGTACCAATGCTGAAAACGCACAGAATTATTCTCACACACACACACACACACACACACACGCACAGAGTAACAATGTACCATCTCCATCTGTTCTGATCATTCTGTCTTATCAAGTCTTCCAATAACTCTTTGTAGCGCTCTCTCTCTCTTTTTTTCTCGCTCTCTCTTTTTTTCTCGCTCTCTCTGCTTTTCTTTGTATGCTTCTACTCTCTGGCTTTTTATCCGACTCCATAAATATGGACAGAGCCCCACTCTGCCTGTTGCATCTCTCTCTCTCTCTCTCTTTCTCGCTCTCTTTCTCTCCCCTTCCTCTTTCTTTCCCTCCCTGTCTCTGATTCTCTGAGGTGCAGCATCTCCCCCCACACGACCAAAGCGCCGCTTGTCCAGGCTGGAAACCTTAGCCAAAGCCAAACCAATTAGACTGCTAATGCAAACCTGAAGGCCCCTTTGTCGTTTATTTCCCTTTTAAAAGTCAGAGGAAAGGAATCTGTCTTGGGTTCGGGAGTATGCAACCCACACACACACACACACACACACACATACACACACACATACACACACACACACACACACACACACACACACACACACACACACATACACACACCACACACATATACACACACACACACATACACACACACACACACACACACACACACACACACACACACACACTAGTACAAAAGAAAAGAGAGCACAACATACCATGCATGTGGCTACATATGTTTTTAACTGAGTGTAATTCAATACAGAGACAAAAACACTCTCCACAAATGAGGAAACAATAGCTCAAGAGTGAGAACAAAGTATGCAACCATCTCCATACATTCTCATAAGTACAGCCAAGGTAATATCTTTAAAATCTCCCATGCAGACTGCACCATTCTTTAAACCCATCAGAATTTCCTTGTCTTTGCCTGTGACAGTTCAGGGGAGAGGGGAGGGGGTGAGGGGGGGGGGTGACTAGGTGGTGGTGAGGGATTAACTCTGAGGGGTTTTAGCATTTAAATGGCTTTAAACAAAAGTAACCACCAGATTCATCACCATCAGCACCCAGTGTTGCCACCCAAGAGAAACATCACTGCTCCCTAGTGGCAGTCACCACCATAATAATAATAAACCTCCATCTCTGGCAACATCAGTGGCCTTCACACCTCTAAAGAGCTCATTCATTATTTATACTTAGGAGGGGGAACCCCCTCCACTCCATCTCGACAAACACACACACCCACACACACACACACCTCCCCCAGGATTAAACCATGATATGAGGGGCTGGTCCCTGGGCACAAGGGAGGCTTGGTGAGGAGGCCTGGCGGCCGAGCGGCCGGGCAGGCGGGCGGGCGGATGGGGTGGCACTGCGCAGGCTGGAGTGGGTGTGCTCTTGTATCCTCTGCTAGGGGCCCTCCTGCTGCTCAGCTCGTTGAGGAGCTGTAAACTCCAGATGGTGTGAAACTTTGCCTAGTGGATTACTTCCAAATCCCGCCGCTGAAACGGAGTGTGGGGAGACGGTGGGGGCTCTGTGTGTGTTTGTGTGTGTGTGTGTGTTTGTGTGTGTGTGTGTGTGTATGTGACAGAGAGAGAGAGAGAGGTTGACGGCTATTCAGCTGTCTGTGCCGAAAGCCTCCTTTGCCACAGGAAGCTGTCCCTATGAACGCAGCAGTGGCTTTGTACTGCCTAATACAAGTGTAAGCAAGCACTGGTTGTTCAATTGTGTGCATCACATTCCAGGACTAACACTGGACAGGTTAATGGTGAATGGTTAGACTGGTGTAGAAATCTTGAAAATTCCTTAACAATTACAACTCCATTTAATGATACAATTGTATAGCATGTATGTATTAGATGTTAGACTACCTTAACGTTTTCTTGCATCATACTTGGGCGGTGGTGGCCGAAATTGTCGGTTCGAATCTCGGCTGCCACCGTTGTGCCCTTGAACAAGGCACTTAACCCCAAGTTGCTCTGGGATGTAATTGATAGCTGACAAACGTAAGTCGCTTTGCATAAAAGCGTCTGCTAAATGCATGAATATAATATTTGGTTTCTTGCAAAACATACATTTCGCAAATCATTATTGTTATTATTGTTGTTGTTGTTTTTATGTTATTATCAGTAAGAGCCCACTGTATTATTATTATTAATATTATTATTATTACTACGAATGTTTTTACTGTTGTCGAATTAAGTAGACAACCAATTACAATGTGATGAAACTACTTTGCTACGCTTTAGTTAGTCATCTTTTCATAGTCTTTTTTAAGCATGGAAAAGTAGTTACTGTTTTCATGCTCACTTTATCATGTATTTGACAAAGAACGATTTATCTTGAAGAGCCCATGCATGCATTAAAAATAATCGATCAGAAACAATTAATATACATGACCAGAGGAGGGAGATAAAGAAAATCACGCTGAAAATAAACAACGGTCAGACAAACGTGACCAGAACAGAAACAAAACAAAACAGACTCGAGTCTCTTTTAAACAAATCCTAAATCATTTTTCTAGTTAAGAGAACTTTACGCTTGAACTTACGCTTGACATCCTAGACGTGCAAACATTGAACACTGAGCGGACATTCAAAGGCTAAATCATATTCTGTCGTTTAGCCTCATTCCTCAGTAATTGTACTCACAATGAAAAGCTCCTGGAATCCCCACCATTACCCGCTCTTCGTAGTTCCTGTGCTTCAGTCACGGTTATTAAGGTGGACTACAATGGTGGCTAATTCAGCCAAGTCGGAGAGTGTCCGTCACGTCTCTTACTGCACTGTCTCCGCAACCTGCTGTCCTTGAACGTGTACACAGTCATTGAGGCTGCATGTGCCAAAGCAGACAAATCTGAGCCAAAACCAAGATTTTGTCAAGAGGGGAGGGACCAGTTGAAGGATACTGAGATGTTTCTTAACTGTTTGTATGAAATGCCTTTTTAAGCTCAACTTGTGAAGGAAACCCTAGGATTTCATTTAGTTCCCTTCAGGTTTACCAGGTGCATGGAAAAAACAGCCCTTTGGGGAAAAACAATAGGATGTAGGGGTGGTTTGTGCACAGGATTACTGTAATTGTCTTTATGAGTGGTAAACATGAATATTTATGACCTTAATTATTGCCCATTTGGGACCATGAGAGTAAATTGCCTATTTTTTTTCTCAATTTACAATTAACAACAATCCCACCCTCATCCCCACAGTTCAATTACTGTGACCAACAACAAACACTGTAATGCCCTCATTCTACCCGAGAGGAGCCTAGCCTGGACTTGGGCCAGTTGCCATACAAAATCTGTTGATTTTGACACACAGGATATTTGGATAGGGAACACTCGCACAGACATACACACTCAAAATCCCCTGTCTACCCCACTCCCTCCTTCCTCACTGCCACCCACATGAGCACACACACACACACACACACACACACACACACATATGCCACTTGTTCCTCACCCATCAGACTCAGAGAGCCTGCCACCTGCTCCGGAGAGCACTGCAGTACAGCTGTTGGCCTATAACAACAAATTAACGCCCACCACCACAAGACATACAAGCCATTAGCCACTGAGCATCTTGGGGAGTGAGTGAGTGAGTGAGAGAAAAAAGATAGAGAGAGAGAGGCCTTAAAAGTAAAGAGAGAGGATGTCTTATTGAGATGATTTAAACTGTGCCCAGTGGCCGTGTTGTGTCATGTGCATCATGGTCTGAGGTGACAGAGGTGACTGTTGCTCCTTTCCAGCAACCTTTCACTCTCTCCTCCTCTGCCTCCCAAGACCCTGCAGTGTAAAAGACCACAGCCTGGCTGAAGAGATCAATGATTTTAAAATGACTTATAAGACCTGGCTACTTAGACAGAGTGTTTGCATTTTGAAGAGGTAAAAACAAGAGAAGACAAGAAGAAAAAAACAAGACACATGCACGTGCACGTGCAAGCGCATATGGGCAAAAGCACCTCCAGAATACAGACAAATATGCCACACCTGCACCTATAACATGGAAAATAAATAAAAATGTGGACAGATGCACACCTGTGCATACAGTGCAACAACACAGCCACAGACGGACACAGACACACAAACACATATGGCACCATGAGATCTGTCAGAGACGCAAATAGAACTGTGGACTTTTCCTCTCTGTTTCTTGCGAATTGATTTGATTTAATCCTGTCATGTATGACGTATTCCCAGTGATTACTGTGGTGTTATTGTAACACAGAGATGATCGTAAATAACAAAGATGTCATTGTACACATATTACAAAGAAAGTAATGAAAAGACTACTCTTCAGTATGTTAACAAAGCCACCTAGAGTGAATTAAGAGGGTAACAGAGGTCGCTCCTTTAATTTGACAAGTGTGTTTGTGTGTGTGTGTGAGAGAGAGAGAGAGAGAGAGAGAGAGAACAGGGGACAGCTGGGATTGCCTCATGGAGTGTGTCTGTGTGTTCCTTTCAGAAGACCAGCAGGTCTGTCCCAAAGCAACTTTGTGTGTGTGTGTGTGTGTGTGTGTGTGCGCAAATTGAGTGTTGTTCCTCGATCTGTTGTTCCTCAATCATGACAAAGCCATGTCCGATGACAGCTGATTCTCTCTCTCCAATCTCCACCCTTCTCTCTGTCATCTCCACCCTTCTCTCTCTCTCTTCTCTGTCTGTTTAGTGGTCTTTGAGGCTGTGGCAGAACTAAGCCTTCTGCTGCTCCTGCTCTCTCACTCCCTGGCCATTCTGTTGACCTGCTGTCATCCTGCCCTCCTTTGTGTGTGTGTGTGTGTGTGTGTGTGTGTGTGTGTGTGCGTGTGCGTGTGTACCTGCTGTTCACTGTGTATCAGCTGAGCAGAGAGCAAACGGTTGAGGTCAAACAGGTCGGCCGGCAGACGCCTAGTTAATTCTCTAGAGTAATTGCTCCAAACTGCACACGCGTTGCCTGCACACACACACACACACACACACACACACACCATGCATACCATACACACATCTATCTATCTATCTATCTATCTATCTATCTATCTATCTATCTATCTATCTATCTATCTATCTATACAGCCAAATACACACACACACACACACACACAGACACACACATCATATTTGCATTGTCTTTGCATCGTCTGTGATGGGCAGTACAGACAGGATGGGGGGACTACACATAACCAGATGGGAATTGTTGATACCCCATTATCTGATGATACAGGACCACTGCAAAACCTCTCCAACACACACACACACACACACACACACACACACACACACACACACACACACAAACACACACACACACACACACACTCATCTTAGAGATTGTTCTATTGTCCTCCTGTTCCATGTGCTGCATTTATTATAAATGATGCTGTTTAAAATTCTTCCTTAAAACATGACAGAGCAGCTTTAATTGGCATCTCCTACTGCACATCAAGCAACATTTCATCTTATTCAAAATGTGATGCATATGGAAAATTGATCAATGCGAACTACCAGTTATGACATTAACTTTGAATCTCTAACAGAACGCTAACGGAATCTGGCCTCTTCAGAGTAGCTAATTTCTTGGGTCTCATCTGTCCTGTGGAAAAAAAAAATGTGGGCCTCAGCGCCCAGTATCAGAGTAGGCAGATAAGACAGACTGCAGCTCACTAAGGAGCTCCGTGCTGGGCAGACACCCGGAGTATGGCCCATATGGACATCCAGAAGAACCTGGATTATTCATCAGACCAGCCCAACTGTCCAGCGTCTTCAGGGAGCTCATCTTTATGGATGACTGTATTCTCTGTGCACGTCTGTGCATGCGTATGTCTGTGTGTGTGTGTGTGTGTGTGTGTGTGTGTGTGTATGTTGTGTGTGTGTGTCTGTGTGTGTGTTGTGTGGGTGGAAGTGAGTTTGTGTGTTTGAGTGTGTGTGTGTGTGACAGATAGATATACTAAGTGTGTGTGTGTGTCTCTGTGTGTGTGTGTGTGTGTTTGAGAGAGAGAGAGAGAGAGAGAGAGAGAGAGAGAGAGCATCAACATTTGATATACATTCATGCTGTGTAAGCCTTGAGACCATGGTTGCTCTGAGCTGAAATTGTTACAACAGTGCTCCCTACTGATCAGTAAGAGAAATACAACCAACCATCTAAAAAAAAAAAAAAAAATCAGCAACAAACTCATCCACAAGAGGGAGACCTAGGCTTCAGAAATGAGGATGGTTCAAAAGTGAGGCTATGCACTGTAGCCTTACAGTTATACATATAGCAGTGCAATGGGCATTGCAACCGCAAATTTTCAAGGCTGAGGGTTTTTTATGACTGACTGTAAGATTGTAATGCTTGGTGCCAAGGAACGTTCTCCTAACCTATATGTTTAATTGTAATGTTTGCCGTGTATCTTTACACCATTCCTGTTACTCTTAAACACCCACCTCCTGTGAAATGTCAACTCAAATTGAACTTCTGCATGTACATTACTTCTACATATTTGACTATATCGTGTTATTACAATGACACCAGCCACTTTATTCTGGTGCTGCTGCTTGTGTTTGTATAATGTCTCTGTTTCCTCTTATCTTAGGATAGTCCATTTTAACCTATTGCTAAGAGTGTGAGTGTGAGTGGGTGTGTGTGTGGGGGTGGGTGGGTGGGTGCTTTAACTTATTTATTGAACTTATATTTTATTATTCATTACTCTGTTAAAGGCAGTGAAGGAACGCTATTTTGATTCCTTTGTATGTCCTGCATATGTAGCAGAATTGCTATTAACTTGACTTCTGCTGATAATGATACTGTATTGATATTTTGTGTAAGCTATACTTTCTTTATTTACACTTTTTAACAGTTCTACTTCATTTAGCAAAGACCACAGTGAGTACTTTTTTCATTAAAGCATATTCATAATGAGAAACCACTATCACTGTGGTAAGGCCCTGTTCTCTGTGTGCACTGTTGAGTACTCTCATTCAGGCTGGTGGTGAAGCATTAGGACTTATGCTTCAGTCAGATAGCATCAGACATGGCATCTGCGTCTGTCTGACCCTTGCAATGTAGTACTGAGGGAAAGGTTGGATAACATCATCAGCCCTAAGTGGAATTTCTATCCACCTCTGCATAGTGGACGAGTGAAGAGAATCTGAGCGGGCCACTCCTCAAAGAAGCTGTCTGGCCACACACCAAACTCTGGTGAGGTCTTGAGCACTTGATACAGACCCAGAATAGGACTTCATATTCTTATTTTTTTACTCCCTCCACCTGTCTGTTTCTCAGCTGTGAGCAGTGTGTTATTGCATGTATGACGTACGGTCACCATAAAAGTAATTGTACTGACAACTGAATGAAAACTATATGCTATTACTAATGTACTCTATACCACAGACTGGACAGGATTGGGGCACTCAACATATTACAATCATTGTAACTTCACAACACAAAACTACATCTTCCCAAGCTAAGAGGAAAATCAGAGAGAGAGAGAGAGGGAGAAAATGGAATGAGTGTTATGGCAATGGGTGGTAAGTTGACAGAGGGGTGTGTTCATCTACTCTGGGATTTCTCATCTCACCGCTTTGGAATTCGTAGTTCCTTTTGCAATGTAAGTGCCTTTTGAAGAGGGAGACCAGATTGATCTTTGTCTAAACAAACACTTAACTGATTTGCAGTTAAGTGCAATCTCTCTCTCTCTCTCGTTCACAGCCACATACTGGCAAACAAACAGATAGGCACATGATAGTTGATTATAAAAGAAAGAATGCATAATTGAGGAAACAATATTTTGTCAATTACGGTTTTGAAAGTAACAATTTAATCACTTAAGGAGACTACACATGTATAGCATTGATATCAAGTTGCAAGAAAATTGCCCCAAACTATGGTTCAGCTTCTTGTAATGTATAGAGATTCTGAGATTCAGTTAGTTCTAATACCCTTAAAATGCAACTAACAATAGGATTCTCCAACAACTTTTGTTAAAACCACAAAAACAGACTAATAACTTTGGGATTGTTTCTGAAAAGAAATGAAGAGATTACTTCATAGTTAATACTGTGTGTGGGGTATTAGGCTACTCCTGCGATAAGCTACCCGTCTCCAAGACACTCGATTACTGTAGAGTGCGAGAGAGAGAGAGTGTGTGTGTGTGTGTGTGTGAGAGAGAGAGAGAGAGAGAGACTGAGAGAAAGAGCGAGAGTTGGAGGAGGGGGCTGTATCTCTTGGCATCTCTCCCCACCCCTATCTCTTTACAGGACTGCCAGCTCGTCAAGTGGTATTCCAGGAATGCGTTGAACATGGCTGCCGCGATGAAGGCACAGAAAACCGGACTGTTGGAACTTCGTATCACCGTGGACCGTTGGATCCGTGTTCTAGCCACTTTAAGCGACGAAACACTGACACTGACTCCCGGAGAAGTTGAAGCCACGAAATCCGCCCCAGTGCCTGCCGGGGCAGTCAACGGTGACCCGGCCAACCTTGCTTCGTCTCCAGTCCCGGAGACCATCACCAACGTAAAGCGCACAGTGCGCGTGACCAAACAAGATGTGGGAGGTCTTGGAATCAGTATTAAAGGTAAGAGAAATTAAGTACTCGAATGAATTGACACGCTATACACTGTGAGGAGTTAACTTCTGTTGACGTCCTCACAACAAAATGGAGCGATCTCTTTGGCACAACTTTCCAGCTCTGTTGTTGACAGTTTGGTGATCTCCTCTGTAACACTCGAACGGTCTGTATATCCTTAGAAGACCCTCACATCTCTCTACAATCTGTTTAAAAGAAGTTCTCTGTTAAATGTTCGTGGTAAGCCCAGAACTTGGGCAGTGACAATCAGGCAGCTAATGTCATGGACAGAAAGTCTTTCAAGAGTTTGGCTGTGATGCCAGAATCGGACGGAATCATCTTGACGTTTCGTACGGCAGTGTTTTTAATGCTATATTTCCAACATAACACACCCTTCCGGAGCCTTAACGCTGTCTTGATAAACAGAAGACACATTTTGGTCTCTATGAGCTTTGTAACTTTGCCATAGCGTTGCTGACTTGAGACTGTCATTCATATTATTGCAAGGGAGGAAGAGTTTAGTTCCCCAAGCCAGACAGACAGGTAAAAAAGGGAAATAAGCATAAGTATCTGGTCAAACATCTTCGTGTGCGTACTGACTAGATGACTCTCTCAGACCGCGTGTGTGTGTGTGTTTGTGTGTTTGTGTAGTCTAGTGTAGTGTAGCGTGTGTCTCTGTCTACTCTGGGTAAATGTGTCCTCTTGTGACTTATCCAGATAAAACAGCGATAAAATCTTGCAGTCTATTTTGAGAATATTATTGTGGCCTTTTCCAATTACAGCAAAGCCCTTTACTGTTTGCAAACAATATTTCACACTATTACCGTGGTTCCATATCAGTGACTGAAGTTGAACAAGCAGAACTTTTTATTACCATTTACATGGTCATGACAGCCTCAGGTCTGTTCACCAGTGTTGGGATGTGTTGTTTTATGACAGCAGGGCCCACTGTGAACCCTCTGCTGCTCTTTCCTTATTCTATGCCAAGTAGAACTAGCCACTGAACTGCCCAGGCTGTGCTGGCCTGGTCCAGTCTGCCGTGGCGTGTAGACACAGACAAGCGGTGGTGACACCCCTGCAGTTAAATGACAGCTGCAGCCCTAAGTGAAACAGGAGAGTTCAAATGAACAGTGTGGGTGGTAGCAAAGTCTCTCGGAGAGAGAGTTGCTCACTGCCGTGTGAGAGGCGTCACAGGGGTGGGGAGCAGGGGCCAGCTGACACCACCACTCCAACAGCTGACCAGAAAACTACCCGGACTGGCATAGTCATTGGCCTCGGAGGAAAGCTGTCAGATAGGGGAGTGGAGAGAAGCGAGACTGGTGATGTTTATTTTAGGGGAGCCCACCCCTTGCATGCAGGGGGAGAACAAGAGAGAGAGAGAGAGAGAGGTGGCGTAGTGAAATTGGAAGACTAAAAGACTGTGAGTGGTGAATACGACCTTGTGCTTGAGTCCAAAGTGCAGTTGCACGACTACATTTGTTATACAGTGTTATGGTCTACTCTTGTCTCTCTACAAGTGCATCTGATAGCAGTGACACACAGTTTCTAATACTGTGGAACAGTACTGAGATTGCATAGATAGGCTAGTGGCTAATGTAAACTCTTATCCAGCCACTGTCCATTTATGTCACTTGTTTTGTGGCCAACAAAACAATAAATCCTAATAAGCTGATATTTCTTTTTTTTTTTTTTTTTCAAAATAATAACATAAATGCCTGTGTCAATACCATTCTCAACACATTCGCTTTCCATCCATGTATTCATCCTTGAGTGCTTTCTTTGTGTTAATCTCATAGGTCAAGGATAGTGCAGCATTTTTTTTACAGTGTAAAATAAATACACTATTAGTTTACTATCATATTAAGTGCACTAATGAGGGCAATATTGACAACCAGTTGAAGTATTTCATTTAACCTCCATCCACAAATTCAGCCTTGACTTGTTCTTTTGTCCTAATCTTAAAGGTCAAAAATACCGTGGGGATGCCAGTATGTTTGTCCAGCTGGCTGACTAGAAGCTTCCACACTCCTGGATTATTCTGGCTTTGAAAGGTTGGACGAGTTCTGTTGATAGTCATGTATTAGTGACCTGATCATCTGTGCACGTGGGTGGTGATAGCCAGGTCTCAAAGTGTAAATCTGAGTTGAAATTTGATGCAACACAAATAATCCCCCTCATCTTGGCTGTTATGTATAGGCATGCAGTAGGGTCCAGTGTAGCTGTCAAATGTGCTGAAAGTTTTCGCAGCAGAAGGTATTGTACCAACACTAGGTGGTGTCCCTGACTTTTTGGTGTGGTTGACCAACAGTGTACCGCAGAGGACATTTAAGGAGAGCCTTGATTGATGCAGCTCTCATTTGTGGGGTCGTACTATGCAGACTGGTATCTGGGGAGATTATGAATGCTGTCTCGCGTGTGTCGCCTGCGCTCTCGAAAGGTCAGGGGTCGTCTGTGTGCAGAGCAACGCCTCCACAAAGGAGCTTATGCATAATTAGCTCACTGGAAGATCTTGGCCAGTGCCCTAAGTAAAGCAGATTTACCTTATTCCTGGAAACACATATGCGCATATTGGACACTATTTTTTTATTTATTTTAAATGGAGCTACTGTAAATATGGAGCAGCCATAAACCATTTCTGAGTGCTACTGCCAGCCACACAGTGGCCCACTGCAGCGTTTCATGTCAAATGCTCAAGGTAACCTTTTCAAACCCTCTCTGACTCACCAGATGTTCATTTAATGCTTTTCCGAGGCTTTGGAGTCTTATGAAAAGCTGTGTCATTTCCACTGAAAACTATTGTTGAGCTTGATGGAATAATGTTGGCTCAGTCTCTTTCAATTCTGTACCACCTGGAGTCGTGCAGCACTAAAGAAGATTTACATACATACGTGTTGATGTGGACCTTAGAGAACACAGTGGAACCACAGGAAGCAGGGACACAGCTGCAGCCCCAGTGTAGTGCCAAGCCCAATTGCTTAATCATATCCCCCCCCCCAATAAATGAAATGAAAACATGAGGTATGCACAGTCTTCAGTGGTGTTAGCTAATCTCACTGCGGGTCTGTGCAATCCATAGTGTCGCAGAGGAGAGGAGAGGTGTTTGTCTGCCCACAAGAATGCTAATCACTCAATTCTTCATTAAAATACTGATTTCCACACGTCCTCACAAAAAAGCTTTTATACCCAAATTCAAAGCTAAAAATAATTATGTAAAAACACATTTGTGAGTCTAGACAGTCCAGACCAGCTCCCCCATCTAGACAAGGCCAGTAAAGGTCACATGGGGATGACCTTTAAACTTTGGCCTTAATTTAACACCTTTAGATATGTTTTACATCCCTTGTGAATAGCCACCAAATGTCATGAAGGCCCTTGTTACTATTAAGAAGAGTTCAGGTAGAGTTACATATCCCATGGCCCTGAGCAGGGGACAGAGTGTGAGTGTGAGTGTGATTGTGCATGCGTGTGCATGTGTGTGCATGTGTGTGTGTGTGTGTGTGCGTGTGTGTCTGTGTGCCAAAAGCCACTACTAAAGTGATTGAAATGCACATGACATTCAGTGTCGCTACTTCAGGTTTTATTAGACCAGCAGAGCTCAGGACTGGGAAGGCACTGCATGAATTAAAATGGCAGATCCTTTCATGAATCACCAGCAGTAGGCCAGTTGTTCAGAGACGGATTTGGAATTAATGTGATTTAATCGGCTTGCCCAGACATCTCTCATTCGGGAGACACCCAGTCTCTTGCCATTATTGACAGTGTATCTCGCCATGTGCAAGAGAGTGAATTCATCAGCTTGCTGAACTCAGTCTTAGACAGTTACTCATGGGAAACTCTCCTCCCAGACCAGGCTGGCTTACCATATTTTGCTACACTGTTTCTTACGAGATTTTCTATGCTGTCTTTGCATCATACGTCAACTTGATTTCATCATTCATGATGTAACTTATTACCCATGTGTTTTAGGACTTGTTTATTTAGTACTTGTTTCCCCAAATAAGGAGAGAATAATGGCAACAGTTACGAAAAGTTAGCATAGCAATCCATAGCCATATACTGTATGTTGAAGTAAGCACTTCAATACAGAATAGGTATATCAATTTACTGATATTTTAAGCAGTACAGATGAGTAAAATAAGCAATTTAATGTAGTTAATAATTGTAGTTAAATTATGTACATAATAGCAAAACAGGCAACTAATTAGGCAATACAATTCTATTAATTTCATTATACAATAGAGATTTCAATAGATTTCATGGCATTGGTCTTGCGGATGTTTTAATTATCCAGTCCCAAGAGAATAGGATTTTCATCTTTCTTGGTTTTCATCGCTATTTGTAGTTTCTGCCAGAAGACATTAGTATCCTCTCCAGGCTTGGGCCAGGTGAGGTAGGTGTGCTTCTTGACCAGCTTGCGCATCCGGTAATATGGAGACAACTGGTGTGTCGGGATATCCTCCAGGAAGACCAGGATCAGTACATCGTTTTTCTCATCAAACAGGCGGAAACTGGCCACCTGAATCTCCCGGGAGCACCATTCGCTCCTCAGGTAGTTGTGTGTGATCAAGCAGATGGTCTTGCGACTGCTGTAGATGCTATCCACAATGTTATCAATGATCGACTTCCCTGGCTCAAAGTCCCGGTGGTGGAGACACAGCCTCCAACCTTGCTTGGCCTCCAGATTGGGCAGAAGCTCCCTAAGAACCCATAGCTCATCCTGGGAATTGTATGAAATGAAGGCATCATACTGGAAGCCCTGCTGGTGCTGCCTCTGCCGTTGCTTGCTGTTATAGAGGAGAGCTAAGAAAAGGTAGTAGGCATAGACTAGCTGCCATCGTAGGAAGTTGTATACGAAGGAGAGAAACAGTGTGGCAATCACCAAGGAAGAGCTACAGAGGAAGTAAATGAATTCGTAGTGCACAATACAGGAGTCTGTGTTGAAATTTTCCAGTAGCTGCCCCTTCATGGTTGGTGGATAGCTACATGCAAAATTATTCAAGTTCACGACTTGAGTGTAGTTGTCATTCTTGGACCAGTTGAGGAACCATGCATTGCTACAGTCACAAATAAATGTGTTGTTTTGAATTTCCAAATAACTCAGTCGAGGAAGAGACTGGACTAAAGTCTGATTGATAACCTGTATCTGATTATCTGTGGCTGTCAGAATACTAAGATGAGATAGGTTTGCACCAAATAGAAAGTTTAATGATGTGAGCTTACATTGTGATAGATGGAGTTCAGATAGTCTTGGGATTGAATGGAACACACTTGCAGATAAAGAGTTTTCGTTTGTAAACACATTTTTGTTGAGGTCCAGGAAGTTAAGTTTGGGAGTGTGTTTGAAAATGTCAGGATGAACATAGTCAATGTTAAGGTGACCTCCATCAAATCGAAATAATGACTTCAGGCCCTTTAGCAGGTTTGACGGCAGGTTCTCAATACTATGTCGTTGGCTATTAATAGACAATTGTTTTAGTGACTTCAAATTTTCAAATGGTGGATTTTTAAGTTCCATTGTGTGAAATGAGATGTAATTGGCAGCCAAAGTCAGATATTCTAACTTAGGCATACCTAAGAACAGCCCTGCAATTGTGGATATATGGTTTGATGTCAGAGCTAGCTTTTTTAAACTTTGTAATCCCATGAAAGCATTTTTTTCTATGACTTTAATCTGGTTATCACAAAGATTCAATATTTTAAGAGAGTGAAGTCCTTTGAAAGTATCTTTCTTGATTATGCTTATCTTATTGCTGTGTAAGTCCAATTCTTCCAAGTGTGCTAGGTCAACGTTAAAAATATTGTTTAGATTTAAAAGTTTGTTTGTTCCTAGTAGTAACACCTTCAATTTTTTAAGGTTATGGAAAGTACAGGGTTGGATGTTTGAAATGTAGTTGTGGTAAAGGTATAGATCTGTGAGCTGTGAATTGTTGAATTGAAAACTAGTCAAATATCTTATGTTGTTAAAGGACAGGTCGAGTAGTCTCAATTCCGGGAGTACGTGTGCAAAATTGTTCAGTTCAGTTATTTGATTATGCTCCAGTCTCAGTGTCTCCAATTGATGAAGACCTTCAAATGCAAGTGAAGACACATTGGTTATTGCATTGTCTGCAAGGTTCAACTCACATAGTTGGTGGCATGGTTTGAACAGATGATCATGTAATGAGAGCATAAGGAATTTCAAGAAAAGAACTTTTTGTACAGGAATGCATATCGTTTGTAAAAATATCTCTAGATCTGGTACAGGAAAGTCATTAATTTCGAGTGTTTTCAGGGAAGAATTGAAAGATTGTATGATTTTTGCTAGTCCTTCCTCTGAGGTCTGAAGTCCACTCACATTGAATGTCTCTATGGAGTTTAGAAATCTCTGATCCTGAATTATCCATTGGAAAGATCCATTGTCACCACAGAAGGAGATATCCAAGCAATTGAGCTGTGGAAGGATGTTGTTTGTCATCTGAAATGCCCTTAACGGATTTGAAGATAAATCAAGCTTCTGTATATTTAGAGGTACTGCAGACAGGTTATGAGACCTAAAACTATAGAAGTGGTTTTGTCTAATAGATAAGCTCAACAAATTTGGTAAGTGTAATATAGGCTTGACTTGTTCAAGGTATTTCAACCGATTTCTTGCCAGATTAACACTGGTCAAATTGGAAAGGTGATCAAAAGCTGACTGCTCAATGTCCTCTATGTCATTTTCACTTAACCGTAGCTGTGAGAGGCTAACAAGTCCCTCCGTCCAGCCTCTGGTCACACTTCTCAGCTTGTTAGAATGCAGGTGAAGTGTTTGCAGGTGAATGAGGTCCTTGAAAGCCCCATCCTCAATCTTTGAGATCTTGTTTTTGGACAAAAAAAGAAATTTCAGGGTTGTGAGGTTGCTTAAATCTCCCACCTTCACAGCTGAGATTTTATTGCCTGAAATATCAAGATCCGTAGAGTAAATGGGAATTGGTGATGGCACCATTGTGAAGTTCATGCGACAGCATTTCATTTTCTGGTGGTGAGAGTGATTGAACATAGTGCAATTTCTCAGAGAGAACTGATCTGATAGCTTGATAAAAAAGCAATACAGCAAAAGCTGAAAGAAAACCATATCGTTCCTCATTGTACAACACTTTGATGCATTCAAATGACTAATTACTGCAGAGAATTGCCAAAACCTGAAAATGAGAGCGAATGAAATCAGTACAATTTTAAGTACTGGTAAACCGCTTGTAAATGTACACATGGATCCATATTGTTAAAACAATGAATGTTTTATATAAAAAATGGACTTAATTTCTTTGAGGCTGTAAGGAGACTAACAAACTAGTATAACTAGTATAAAACAAACTAGTATTAAACCTTGACTGTATAATCTCTGCCGTATACTTCTAACAACTCACTGGTATTACTGTAACTGATGATCTGCTGTCATACAACTGATGACTGATGTCATAGCTGTATTACCAATGATGAATCAATGTATATTGCTGCAACATTAATTGAACTGTTAACATGGACTGGGAAGGACTCAAATGCAGTAGCACATACCTTAATGGACACTTTCCTCGAATGCAGCCCGTTCTGCAGACTAATTTAGGGAGTTTAACCAGAAGAAAGTTAAGCCTCTAGGGCGTGACAGAGGAAATGAAACAAACAGTTTGTGTTTCTCATGTAGTCAAAATGCCACACGCGAGAGTATGATTGTGTCAGCGTATGTGTCATTGATGGAGAATGCAGTGTTTTGTAATAGTACAAATAAGAGATCATGTGCAAAGACACCAATGTATGTCTTGGTTTCCCCCACGCCCCCACCTAGAAACATCAGATTAACAAACAACAGATTAATTTGCAGCACACACATTTAGCATTCAAAAGTGAAACACACAGTTTCAGTCACAGTTAAGGCAGGCAAGGTCATTACTGGGCACAGTTTTGACTTGCTGACAGTAGACCAAAAGTAATGATGAGGGATGTGTGATCTCATATAAGGAACAGGCTATCAAGCTTTATGAACTGGGTTGAATCTAAAGTACTTGTGCATTCTCTGACAGAGGTTCTGAAACACTGGTCTAACTTTTGTGGTGACCTTCTGTAATTTGGACAGAATATTTGAACTTTGAAAAAACGTTTGCTTCCATCAATTCCGGTTGTTTTTGTTGGATGTCTGTCAAAGCACTTCTGTCGTAATCTTGTTTTTGAGTATTTTTCGTTTAACTTGAATTGTGGTTTTTTTCTGCCCAGGGGGGAAGAGAACAAAATGCCCATTCTCATATCAAAAATCTTCAAAGGCCTGGCGGCAGACCAGACAGAGGCCTTGTACGTCGGCGACGCCATCTTGTCTGTGAATGGGAATGACCTGAGGGAGGCCACTCATGACGAGGCTGTGCAGGCCCTCAAGAAGACTGGCAAGGAGGTCATCCTGGAGGGTAAGTTGAAAGCAGTTCTCATTCCTAACCTGAAGTGCACATGTATTACTGTTCACCTGATGGGCAAGACATAATGCATCATTCCTGTTATCTGCGCAGACATACATCTGAGGAAGTGATTGCTACTTACATTTCATTTTGTGTAAAATATTGTGAGTTTTGTGCAAATACACCCATGAGAAATGAATTAATGAATGTATGAATTAATGAATGAATGAATTAATGAATAAATGAAAACTTAATTGTTATTCTAAGCAATGCAAACAAGATTGGAGGGGCAACTCCTATTGGTGTATAAGTTAAAATTGAAGTTGAAGTCAAGTCCTAATGTTGAATAATGATATTTGTGCATCATCTTCTACAGTTTCTCTAACATTGAAATATGTAGCAAGCATGTGTCTGGAAAAGTAGGCTTTAGGTTTAGGTGAACTGCTTAGGGGCTGTTGGTAGTGTTTGTGCTACTTCAGCCACCTTTTACTGTGTTTCCAAAGATAATTAAGCTTTTTGTTCTTTTGTGTTGATGCTTTTTGACTGAAAGTTCAAAGTTCACTCTTATTCACAAAGATGCATTTCCCAGAAACCCCGGACACTTGACTTCCTCTTTCATATCATCACATGTATGAACAGAAAAATGTGCTTTAGTTTCCCTTCCCTTGTGATCTTGTAACCTTACATGGTGAAAAAGCTCCATTTTGTGTGTTGCAGCCTGACCATAATGGTCAGACCTCACTAGTTATATCACCACCTACATGGTGTGTGGTGTGAATTAGTCAATAGCCCTGTTTTTCAAGGTCAGAAAATTTGATGCAACAAAAAATAACAAGCTGATAGCTAATGTTAACTGAATGGGGCATAGTGAAATCAAATTGAAAGCAAGTTACTGTGCCCCATTCACTTAGTGTTAGTTTCTGGCTCACTGTTTTCTCGTTCTGTTTCCTACCGATTGCACTTGGTGAAATCTAACAACAGGGCTTGGAATTGATTCACACCAGATTTCCTTCTTTAAATTATAAATTGTCATTCTTTCAGTAGGCTGTAAGCTCAACTGCAATGTGCCAATAATGGGTTCAGGCACATTCGCTGTCCGTCTATGTACATATTGCCCACGCAGATGATGTATCACTGGTCTGGTAATATGCTTCCTGGTTCAACTTAGTTTCCAGTTCAATGCAATAAGAAGTGCTGGGTGTGTGATATGTCACCCGTGCCTTTCTGACAGCGGAATTGGATGCAGGTCTGCCTCTGCTTGCACGCCGTCATTTGGAGTGTACCTTAAATGGTAATACGGCTCTTTTCCTTTGCTGGTATTTGGAGCATGTGCACACACACACACACACACACACACACACGCACTCACACACACACACACACACACACACACACTCACACACAAATGCACACATACACACACACACACACACTCACACACAAATGCACACATACACACATGCACGCACGCACACACACACACACACACACACACACACACACGCACACAAAAACTGAAAAGGTTCCAGAGCTCACAAGTTGCTATGCAATACTGTGACAAAAGAATGGAAGACCTTCCAACCTAGGACAGAACATTGATTCCCATAAAGCAACGGCTTAGAAATGGAAGGAGAAAGTTGGCATGCCGACTCAAGCATTTTCAAGCACAAACAAGCAGTCACGTTGAATGGAGTATATATGAGAAGACGTCTGCATACAGCAGACTGGAAGAGTGGCTTAGTAATTTCTTAGGACTGTAAGACCATAGAAGTGTTGCACCGGTGTACAAACACAGACACTGTGCACAGGCACTGAAATGCATCAAGCGTCTGCATCTGGCAGTACACTTTTCAGAACACACACACCCATGCGCACACACACACAGTGCAAAGACATATATATTGCCAAATATATAAGGGAATATATATATATATGATCACACTTATAAAAGCATATGAGATTATACAATATCATAGCTGGGCAAAAGTAAAAACACATCACAAAAAACAAATAGAGAGAGGGGAGAGAAAGAGAGAGAGTGTGTGTGTGTGTGTATCTCAAAAATCAACATGTGTGTGGCTATAAGCTCAGTTTCCAGTGAGTTTCCAATTCCTGAAGCCAAGTATTAACAGGAAAAGTACTGGACACCACCCTGTGCTGCTCAACCCTCACTCACTCACATTTTCCAACCTAATATTTTTAGGTCCTGCATAGCCAGAGAAAATTTGGGATATGGTTTTGGATCATATATGTGTGTGTGTGTGTGTGTGGTGTGTGTGTCTGTGTGTGTGTCTGTGCGCTTGTGCATGTGTGTGTATGAGAAATATGTGTGTGACGGTCAGTACTACTGCTAAATAGTGGACTTACAAGGTGAGCAATTTTAGGCTTATTTCAAGAAGGAATTTCTTTTTCAATTTGCAGTCATAAGCCTGTTGGCCAAATGCTGGCAGTTGGTGACCAAGGCATACTGCCTCACTCCTAACTTCTCCTCTAACACAGAACACAACAGAGATGATGTTTCACAGTGAAATACTTCTGCTTTTCATTTATAGATTTATCCAAAGCAACTTACATTTGTCAACTGTCAATTACTTCAGGGCTTCCTAGTCTAGTCTCCTCATAGAGCAACTTAGGGGTAAGTGCCTTGCTCAGAGGCACAAAAGTGGTAGCCAGGATTCAAACCCACATTTACCAGGCTACTTGCATGCTAGCTAGGGTCCTTAAATGCTATGCTACCACAGTGTGCTACAGTTCACATACAGCAAACGGTGTTCTTTCTAATCACAAGTCATCGGTAATCCATCTTGAAAGATAAGAACATTTTTCCATAGTACATAGTATAGTACAAACCTAGGTTTGGTTTTAAAAAGGACTGGAGCAGATACCATACGTATTTGTTAGTCCTAGTCCTAGTCCTAGTCCTATCACATATGGTATTTGTTCCAGTCCTTCATTACAGTAAACCAGATTCCAATATGCAGTGTTTGCGGTATGAATTGTATTACCCTGGCTTTCCACATGTTCTACACCGTGTGAGATTTTGTGCCTGGATGGAAGTGGTTTACCATAGCGTGGCATTGACCTGGTTACTGCACTGCATTCACTTCTAGTGTTTCTTACGACTTTGCCATAATACACTCAGAGATGGACAACCGTGGCTTTAGAGTGAGTGAGTGAGTGAGTGTGTGTGGAAAGTGTGTGTGTGAGTGCATAAGTGAGTGAAAGAGTGAGTTTGTGGGTGTGTGTATGAGTGAGTGAGTGA
>PYXC01000364.1:582500-590000 GCA_015244755.2 Tenualosa ilisha
GGGAGCCCTGTTGGGTCTAGAGACTGTGTACAAACCACACCAGCCAACACTGCCACCCTAAAAACTTTTAGCTGATCAGAGATTGAGAGACTATGAGTCATCACTAATCCGCTGACATTCATGTAATCCTCATCGGGTTGATTACTTAATCCAGTCCAGGTCTTACAATCCGTGAGTCGCAGCCCACAATGCATAGCAGGGGGTCCAAGGCATGAGCAAGCCTCGTACTTTCCGCTCACTTTCAAGACTTGGCCTAAATTCTCCTTTCCGCTCCTTCTGGAAAGTTCTAACGCATAAGAAAAGAGTCTTTCAAACCCTCGGCTTGCCTGAGGGTTATGATCTTAAGGAGCCGAACACTTCATTGAGTGCCCTAAGGTCCTTTTCTGCCATTGTAAGTAGCACTCACCCCTGCATGATACACATCAGAAACAAAGCCTAGGTAAAGAGGCGAGGGCCGGTAAATGAAGTGAAGTACTCTGCAGCCGTGAATTTTAAAGAGCACAGATCGTTATTTCAACGTTCATCTTTTTCATCTTAACCATTTTACATTACATTATCGGTGACTTGACAGACGAAAGCCCTGCTTTAATACTCTGGCAGGGGCACGGTTGGTGTTTGTTTGCTCGCATTGCTAACACACCCTCCTGCATCTCTGAAAACAGGCCATGTTTTTCCAAAAAGGCACACACAGTACATCAGAGACAGCCAAACACTACCAGCTCTTATGCTGCAACAACATGAATATGCCACAACTGCACATTCAGCAGGAAACCAACTGGAAAAATAAGAAATATAAAATGCGTGGTCATGAATTTTCACATTATGTTTGTACAAGTAGAGGAAATTGTTAAATCATGTTTTTAATCAGAATTTGAAATTCAATTTTGGATCATATAAAAGTAAGGAGTTTGAAAGGTTGACTTTGTGTTATGCTTTTGCTCGAATAGTCTAGGCTCATACGGTATCTGTGTTGTTTTTTTGTTTTTTTTTTGGTTCTGTCTGGTGTGCAGTGACACAGTTCCAAGCTCTGTGTATTGTGTTGACTTTTTAATTTGTTTGTAATCAGTTTTGCTGTCTGTTGCTCTGTGATCGACAGCTAATAAATCTACTGCCCGGTTTTTAGAGAGACATCGCCGGTGTCTCTCCAATTGAAAATAAATAAGCTGCACAGATCAACAGTTTTAGTAGACCTGTGTCAGCAGTGGAGCTGTCCTAGCCTGTCACAGCCGCTGTGAGTCATAGCTGACTTAACGACAAGTATTGGAATCTCACGACAATGTGAGGAATCTCTGACTATGCCGTGTCATATATTCGGCTTTTCCTAAACAAATCCATACATTGCGCACTGAAAGTATGACAAGCATGAAGATAAAGAATTAAATGCACACAGAGAGCTACAGCCAAAGGTGTATTTTGAGTGAAAGGGAATAGACTTTCATCCCAGCTATTTTTAGAGACATTTGATATACAGTTGATGACCTAGATAATACACTGGGTGTATAGCATTGTTACTTCACCTAATGGATGCTTCACCTAACCAGTGTACAACATTGTGTGTGTTGTGTTCTGTGTGTGTGTGTGTGTGTGTGTGTGTGTGTGTGTGTGTGTGTGTGTGTGTGTGTGGTGTGTGTGTGTGTGTGTGTTTTATATGTGTTCCTAGGGGTCAGAAAAGTCTCTGCTTGCCGTTCTGACAGACAAGGACCTGCTTCTGTACCAAGCTCTACCTGAGAGCCGAGAGAGTTTAGACAAACCAGACAAGAGTTACCCACTCATTACCACCAGGTCAGGGCACGCAAATGAACACACACACACACACACACACACACACACGGACTCACATTTGATCTACACACACACACACACACACACACATACACACACACACACACAAACACACACACATCTGATCTACACATACACACACACACACACACACACACAGACTCACATTTGATCTACACACACACACACACACACACACAGACACACACATCTGATCTAAACACACACACACACATCCAGTCTGCACACACAGACACGCATACACACACACAGACACAGACACATGCACACATGCACACTTACACAGACACAGAAACTCCACCTGTAATACTGTTGGTAAGACATTGCATGCAGAACAGCAAAAGAGCATGTTACTGTAACCAGCAACTTTCCTTCTCTCTCTCTCTCTCTGTGTGTGGTTGGTCAGGCTGGTCCACTCAGGCCCCAGTAAGACCTCTCCTCTACATGATTCGGACCTGTCCTTTGGGCTGCGCACTGGGACTAAACAGGGTGTGGAGACACACGTGTTCAGGGTGGACTCGCCCAAAGAACTCTCCACCTGGACACACCTGCTGGTGGATGGCTGCCACACTGCGGCAGAACTTATTCAGGAGGTCACCACAGGTGTGTGGGTGTGTGTGTGTTTGTGTGTGTGTGTGTGTGTGTGTTAGAGAGAGAGAGAGAGGGAGAGAGAAAAGAGAGCAAGAGAGAGAGGGACAGAAAGGGATGTGTGTATGTGTGCTTTGATAAACTGATATAGCCTTTTTTAGACCTCCAGTGAGCAACAGCCACTCCTAAAAGTGTGGCTCATTTTCATTGTTTCTTAATACTCTCTCATGAATAGTGCTCTACTGCCCCCTCCAGGTCAGTTTATGTAACACAGCCTCTCAGCATGTGGCCTAAGTTGCCAATTTGGAAACTTTTTCAAGTCTAACAGAGGTGTCAGCTCAAGATCATTCTGAATCTCATTCTTTATGAATGTTCTGCACACATCATTAGTGGATGTTTGTTAACGATAGAATTGTTCAAAACTGTATAATCAATTCTTTGTGCCCGTCATGTCTGATTCATTCCCTGTTCTTGCCTACTGTCGCGTTCTTTTCTCCTCTCTCTTCCTAATTCCTCTTCTCTCCTCCTTTCCTCTCGTCCTCTCGTCCTCTCCCATCCTGTCCTGCCCTGCAGCGTGCAATTGGAACGGGAAGCAGTGCATGCTGGCAGTGCACATAGACGACGGCTTCACGTTGTTCACCGAGGAGGCGGGCGTCAGGAGGCATGTCCTGCTGCACCAGCCCTTTGAGCGCCTCCGCATGTCCGGCGACGACGGCGTCCGCATGATGTTCCTGGACTTCGGAAGCCCAGAGGGGGAGATAGTGAGTGCCCCCTCACACACACACACACACTGTCTTAAGCCACTGTCATGTCGTGGCGTCTCAGTCAGTGTCTCTATTTGTTAGATCACGCATAATCGGCATGGCCTGGTTTGGCCTGGGGAGGTTGAGATTTGGTCACAGCGAGAGTTGGACCTTTAGTTGGCCAAATGTCAAAGTTACCTTACTTGCACAGATGCCCAAGGCAGTGGAGGTGCACATCAGACACAGAGGTCTGACACAGAGCACTCTGCTCACCAGGTGGAGGACTGTCTGTACTCCTTAGCTTGCAGGGATCATGACCATCAGGCTACTTTGTCTTCAGCCAAAAGGCCTCCAGCCTCTTTTTAAGAGTGTTTTTCTTACTATATGTTTTTTCATAATTGCCATTATTATTATTATTATTATTATTATTATTATTATTATTATTATATAATAATGCATTATTATTATGTTGTTGTTGTTGTTGCAGTAGAAGTAGTAATATGAGTATGATATATTATACATTTATAGGGAACATTAACATGTGTGTGTCTCATCCTTCTCCTGCCTCTCAGCAACTGGACCTGAGCTCCTGCCCTAAGACCATGGTGTTCATCATCCACTCCTTCCTGTCTGCAAAGGTCAAGCGGCTGGGCCTGTTGGCATGACAGCAGCTCGCCAAGCCCAGACAGCATTTCAGGTAGATCGATGTCATGGATACTGGACATCATGGACAGCCAATCCAGTGAAAGGGCGGACCACGTTGCTTCAGAAAACCAAATTTCCAACCGTCGGTGGACTGCCATTGGTCAGAACCCTGCCACTGCCGGGCAGCATTAAAAACAAACAAACAAACAAACAGAAAAAAACAAAACAAACAAAAATAAGCAATGAGAATGTGCTAGATTACTCTTACAAACAATGGCACCAAGAGGCCACAGGGGTCTGGGCAACATGCACAACCCCGCACAATTATAGCATTGTTACTGTAGGAGTGACCTTTGTTTTCAGACACTATAATTTCTGGCCTATGGTCTTATTCTTTTTATGTGCTTGGGTTTGTGTGGTTGAAGACAGTGCTTAGTCTGATTTAGAGGGCTTGTGTGGTTTTTAATGTCAGCAAGTACATGGGGTGGGGGTGGGTAGTGGGGGTGGGGGTGGGGGGGGGGGGGGCCTTGTTTGACAACAGACATATCACTCTCAAGTAACCAACGTGGCGTGGGTAAGTGAAACCCCAGTGCTCCCGAGGCTCTCGGAGAAATAATGACTTTTAGCTGAGCGTTGAGTTGCGCACTAAATTTATGAAATGCCCTGTCAACTCTGGTTTAGCTCCGGATCACTCCTGTTGTTGTTGGTCGCATTGTGTGTTGGCTTTAATGACACTAAGTCTTCATAAGCAAGAGATGAAGAGGGCATTTTCATAAATCAGACTTTAGTGGTGGAGGCTTTATAAATATTAAACTTCATCCTAATCTCTCCACGGCCTCCCTCAGGACAAATGTCAGTCGTCAAGGAGCCCTCCTGCCAAGAGCTGCTCTCGTTTGGCATGATTATGCCTCATAATTAGGCTTCATCTCTGCTTTATGTCGTTAAAGCTAATATCCAATGTTAGACTATTAGTTTTCATTTTAGTTTCATGTAATGAACAACCCAGGAAGTGTTGATGCACTGTATGCCCATCAGATCAGATCACACACAGAGTGTGTCTGTGTGTGTAAGTGTGTGTGTGTGTGTCTGTTTGTGCGAATGTGTGTACGTGTGTCTGTCTTGTTTGTTTTTCTATTCTATCTTCCTCAGTCAGTGAAAAGCTGATGTGGCGGCTTCATAAGCCTCAGTCTCAACTGGGCCCCACACCAAACCGGGCCCGACCCAACTGGGCCCCACACCAAACCCGGCCTTACCCAGCCTGGCCCTATCCAACCTGACTGTACTGAACCTGAGTGTACTGAACCTGACTGTACCCAACCTGGTCTACCCAACCTGACCCACCCCACCCTGGCCTGGCCCACCCTGAGGCAGAGAGGCTGCCCTGTCCAGTCCAGCTCTCCACCAGTCCACCAGTCCACGGTCTCCATCTCGCCCCTCAGTGGGGTTTGAGTGTTGCACAAACTTCCTCAAAGCCCCCCCCCCATACACAGATCACAGTCAACTAGTGAGCACCCCTGTCTTGTACACAAAACACAGTCAGCTAGTCCTCATGTCTGCCACATACACAAAACACAGTCAGCTAGTGCTCACCTTTCCCCTGTACATAGAACACAGTCAGCTAGTGCTCACCTCTGCCCTATGCCACATGAGGAGACAGTGCAATTGAACTGCTCCACCCATTTATTTCAGTGCTTCATTACAACTTTTGAATCTTAATAGTAATAGAATATAATAGTAATATGCACAATAATAATAACAATAATAACAATAAGAATAATAACAACAACAACAATAATAATAATAATAATAATAAAAATAATACTTTTCTTTCTGTTATGGACTAATTTAGAATGTAATAGCGCCCCCTAGTGACCGCTTGTGGAGTGATGTTTGCCAGATCCCTATTCTTTTCTCCTCAGTTCTGTATTGTGCATGACAATGTGTTTCACAAGTTCAGCCTTGTCTTCAGTGCTCAGGGGTCTCCTGTTCCCATGCCACACTGCAGACAAGAGCAATTCATCTCTCGGACATGAGAGATAACAATAATTCAAAGGTACATTCTGTACACTTTGTCATTACAAAAGGTGTTAAAACTGCAGGAGAAGAGTAGGAGTAAAGGCACAAGGACAAGTTAATAGGCAGAAGCATATCTGTCTATTTCTGACTTTCTTTTAGTCTTTTCTGTTTTTTGTTTTTTTTTGTGAAGGCCTGTTTACATTTTAGACAGCCAAGAAGTGTAAACATTTAAACACTGAATCGACATAAGCAAATAATCTGGCAGTGTTATTGCAAAATGCTCTCTTTTCATTCTACCTTTCACAGTAATTGCCTCAAGTCTGCTGTTTGATTGTTTCATAAAATAACATGTTTCACCATGTATGTATAAGCTGAGGTGATACATTTTTCATATTAGAGATTTACTTTGCATCTTTTTGCAACCATTTCTCTACAACTTAAAGCACTACAGCTGGTTCTCAGAGGGAATAATATTCTGTTCTCCTTGGGTTTGATCCAGAGCCTATGGCATCACAACAACACAGAACATCAGAAAATCTGGTCCTCTGTAACAACTCAACTGGTGGCCTTCTGTCTGTGTGTGGTAGGAGTCATATACTCCTTTATTAATATATAAATATGCATTTCAGCCAGGTTGATTTTCAGAGGAAAGGAAAATACATAAATAAATAAATAAATAAATAAAATGTTGTATATTCTTATTTAAACAAAGTGTGCCTTGCAGGGTTGTTTGTATATAAAAATGTAATAAACTTTGATAACTTTCATGGTGTCTTTTGTGTACTTTGTGTAATTGGCAAAATGTAGAACAGGGGCTTGTGTACCTGGTCTCCGATCATGTTCCCTCTGCCAGTTCCCCTGGTAACCATGGGATACATTTCTAGAAGAATATGCTCAATATCCTGTGGCTGGACCCACTGGAGGCAGTGTCTGCAGATATGCTCTTACAGACCTGTACACACATCTAAGGACCTCACATGTAACAAAAAATGCTATCAAACACACACACACACACTAACTCAAACCTTTTCTTTCTTACCATGCACAGTTCATTACGACTCTCCTGTAAACAATCAGAAAGGGACCGACGTGATCACAGATGTTTAGGACAAGATGTTTACACTAGCAGAGGCCATATGGTTACAGCTCCGTCTCGTGTGTGAGAAAACTTGCCGTCACGTTTAAATGATTGGCCGCAAAGATGAAAGAGCTCACCACTATATAAGAATTCATGTCTCTCAACTGAAGTCCACCGCATCTGTGTCCCTCGTGCAAAGCCTTTGTTTGAAATAGTATGTGTCTGTGAATGAACAACCTTCTTTACAAATCTTGTGTTGGCAGCTAAACAGGATTTCTTTTGGCTTTTTAATCATTTATCATAGGACTGATACATAATGGATTTAACAACAGCTTTCACACTGACAAGCAAGCATAAATGTAATGCACCATCATACAGTAGTGTGTGTACACTGAATTACAGCACACTAAAGAGCTGAACATATACACACATAAGAAGAAAATACAACTAAGACAAAAAAAAGTTATGTTCGTTACAATCTGAGGTCTGGAGTCATCTCACAATAAATAATAATAATAATAATAATAATAATAAAAGCATAGGTGCCCTTTAACAAAAACAACTGAAGCAGGCATAGCTGAAACATGTCTTCTGTTGTTTTATTTTCAGGTAAGTGAAACCATGTTC
>PYXC01000364.1:595000-612500 GCA_015244755.2 Tenualosa ilisha
CCATGGACACGTTTTCCTTAAAAGTGAGTAAATCCCTTCGATTAAAACAATCTTTTGAATGAGTTATGTGTTTGCTGCACTCCAAAGAGTTTAATGCTTTCATTTAATTTCAAATGTAATGCTGGTTACATCCCTGGAAATGGGAGGTCAATCATTGGTTGCGAGACCCCACATCTTCACTGATGGGATCTGCCTCCAAGGCTAGGTCAGAAACCTGGTGGTACCACTGGCAATCACTGCGGTACATCTACAAGCGCCCTCTTGTTATCATTCAAAGTTTCCTATCATTTATTTGTTGGTTCAAAAACTAGTTCTAATCACAGTCTTGGCACCTCTGATCACCAAGTAAAGAGATGCCTCACTTGAGAGCCATAAGTTCAGTGAGCTGGGTTCAGTCATTTGCATATAGCCTACTTTGCTTGTCTATAGATTACATGCTAAACTAAACATTCACCCTACGCTGTATTCACACCATTTCCTCATGGGGAAACAAAATGCTGCTCGCTCACATTTGAATGAAACGAATGCCCACTTCAAGCAACTCTATGCCAAATGTGGAGAGACAAGTACAGATGAAAAGTCACGGTGAGGATGTTCTGACATATGCATCGAATTCCTCTAAGCCAATTAGAAATGAATAAATTGTTTTCATAATGCACCTGTTGTATAGTGCACATTTATGTTGTATAAATCATAACATTTCATAACATGCTTAATATATTCCTTATGTAAACTAAAATCTAGTTTTTGAATACAAATAGAATATGCTTTTAAGTGGTCCTGTCAGCTGCTATTTTGCATTATGAACACAGTTTCAGTAAACTGTTCCTTTGGTGTAGTGCATTCTTCAATCTTGTCATTAATCTATTCATAGTCACTAATAAATGCCAATCATAGTTCTTAAACATGTATGTTATATGTTATAGGTATGTAACATGTCTTTATACATGGTACTTAATTACATTTTATTTTTTATTAGCAGTGCATATATTGGTAACAAAAAGTTATTACATCTTACATTGATCTTAGCAGTTGTACAGGTCTGGTGTGGTCTGGTACTCCATACCGGTAAAAGGTTCAGAGACGGTGCCACCATCTGACCACTTTGAGACTCCCATGCCTAAATGCCTTTTCTCTTGCTAGTTCTTTTTTTCAATGCTCTCGTCCAATAGAGTCCAATGCAGACGTCATTAGGTCTGTCTCAGGTGGCTGAAGCCAAGGCGCTCAGCACACCTAATGCTTGTTCAGGCTAGTGCATGGAGATTCATATTTTTCCCTGCTAAATTGCTCGCAGAGCAGTTACTCTCAACATACGGATCACATCCGCATATCACCTGAAACTGAGCAACCTGAGCAGCCTAGGCTTTCCAAAGGTGTTAGTCAACAGTTGCTGTGATGAAGAGTTCTGAAGAAAATTAACTTTGAATTTGCATCAAATTTAATAATATTTATATTTTGCTGTTCAGCCTCCATGGACACCTATTTTTTTCAGTGCAACAACTTACCACCTATTTACACATGGCAAACCATATAGCCTATTAGAATAAACACATGAGCATGAGAACATAAGGGATTCATTGGTACAAATAACCCATACAATTAGCTCAGTAATCCAATTTATAAATCTCAAATTTCTCCTGCGCACACTGGAAACTGTTTTAGAGATGAAAAAGCACATTTAGACTAGTTCTTACTAAGTACATTGATAGATATTTTTAGCATTTTAGCAGGCTTTTAAATAATACAAACTCACTGGCTTATTTAGACGTTACCATTAAAAAAGTAACATGATCATGATCAATAGGTCTATATCCTGGAGTGCTGAAAGGCAACGAGGGCCAAAGAAAGCATGTAGCAGGAATGGTTCAGATAAAAGGTCTTGATGAGTGCTCTACAACTAATAGTATAAATTAATGCATGATGAAGTTTTCGGCGCGCTACATGTACACTTCTACCAGCTAGAGTATGAAACTATTTTCACCCCTGGGTAGATATGGATTTTGTGATGGCTTTATTAAAACATCATTGTTAGAAAGCTTTGTATAGGCCTACATCACAACTCACTCACATGATTTTTATCCCACAGTTTCTCCTGCATACTGTGTCCTTCCCTGCTGTCTTTACACTCCTCTCTGGTAATGGTGAACGATAATGTATTATAGTATGCTGGACAGTAGCAGAATATAAGAGCCTGGTATACTAGATGCTTTCAAGTCGTTGTGTAATGTGCTTGGGATCCCTCAGTTGGCCTATAACTGCTTCCTAACTGTAAAACTATTGCTTATGGTTCGCTACTGGTCGTGACATTGTTTTCAGCCCTCCCACTGAGAAACATAACCTTTCCACTGTTCACTGATTGGTCGGCTAAAAATTTGTCTAGCATACCAAAGCCTTTGGAGAGATGCCTGACGCAGTGCTGTGGTGAAATTAAATATTAAGAGGAGGTACATTGTGATGCTGGCCCTGACAGGATGAACTGGACTCTGATTCAGGTGGTCTCAGGTGGTGGTGTATAACATGTTTCCCTAAGCTAGAGTGAAGTTCTGTGATGTTATCTGAACACACTACTTGCAGAATGATGTTGAATTGTGAATTAGAAGCACAACATGTTAGCAATGACAGCTGTCATTAAGTTTTACTGTTACTCATAACACAGAGTATTGGTCCTCTGATCTTTGAAGAAGTAATTCAGTCTGACTGAACTTTCTACAGCATTTAGAGAAGCCAGAAGGGAATAATAAACTTACCTGACCACAGTAGATACGGTTTTATCACTTGTGTTTCATCATGTGCTCTCCTTACAATGGACAAAGCTAATGAATATGCAACAGTGTCAAAAATAAAATATTCCACGAGGGTAATGGCCAAAGCAATTTTCTTCTTTCATGCAACACACTACGAAGTGTAAGTCTTTGTCACACCTCTGTCAGACTCATTTATATTTTGCAGATTTACGTGGAGAATATTTTATGCGCTGAATCTAAAATCTTTGGCAAAATGCCTTTATGAAGGTATTGGATGAGTTTGGGATTTCAAACGTCTCAGTAGATTAAAAACAATGATAAAAACTGAGAGTCCAGTTTACTCTATAATCATTTATGTGATCAAGAGACCATTTAAAATAATTAACCCGACCGGTACACCATCATGGAAATCATTGTGCCTTTTTGTGATGACCTTCCATTTGTAGTTTGGCTTGAAGTAGAATAGGCCTACTTTGTGAACAAGCTAAAATAGCTCTCCTCATCTGCTCATAATTTACTTTGGCTTTTCTTTTAGCCGTACAAGTTCCCTCTGAAGCCACAAGTGACCCTTGCTATATGACCAGATTGAAATCAGTACCCTCCTCACTGTCTCATAAACAGCACTTGCAAGCAAGTCTGCCTACTCTGCCAGTCCAAGCCCAGCAAAAGACTCTTTCTTTCACCAGCACTCTCAAAATGGCCTTCTCTTCTGTCATCAGTCTTCATATCAGTTTATCAAGAACCACACTGGCAATCATTGACAGACAGCTTTAATGCAGAAGTCCATGCCTGGTGGCTCTGGTGTACATTGTGCCACTATAGATTTACCTCACAAAAGAAACCATACACATGTGTGTAGCGTGTCTGAGAAAGTGATGGTAAGGGTGGGGGTGGGGGCGCAGGCAGTGAAAATGAAAGGCTTTAAGTGTGGGTGTATTTCCAACCATCTTGTTGTACAGGAAGAAATGGATTTTCATGGTCAACATGATAATGCAATTCAAGCTAGCTCGCTGCTAATTGAGAGTCCTTGAGAGGATTTCAGTCCAGTTTTTCAATCCAGCTTTTGAACGCCCCTCAGAGCACAAAGGCAGTGATGGGTTCGGCACTACAAAGCCTATATGGTTTATAACATGTACAGTGTAGAAAAGATCGATCAGCACATTGAAACATAGATCATTTTTTTGTAATTTTTCCATAAATTGATGACTCGTTTTGTGCATTTCTATATTGTCAGGCTATCGCTAAGCCTTCTGCACCATGGCTAATATTGAGCTGAACATTTGACTCAGGAAAAAGTTGGCCAAACTTTACAAAAAAGAGTTTCTACACTCATCCGGTTTTTACAGTGAGCTATGCAGATTTGCAAAACGGGGCGGGGATGTTCTCTTGAGCAGTGATGGTAAGTGTATTTAAATTTGCACTTTACAATTTGGCTCTGCTGGATAGCAATACAACTCCTAGCTGACTCATGGCAAAGGGATGGGTGCTATACCTATACCTATACCTACCTATACCTTTTCTGTGAATTATGCATATTATCACAGATAATACTATACACGAGAGACAACTATTGTCTCTCAATTGTCATTTCAGCAAAATAATCTGAGCTAAAAGAAAGTGTTGTAATGTCAGAAAGTGGTGTTTTAATCGGTTGTTGTTGACTTCATTTGCCCTGTAAACAGGTGGAACAATGAAAGTGGTACCCAAACGCATTGTTTAATTTTCAGTCACATCTGAACTCTTTGTTTTTCTTCCACAGACATTGGTTTGACAATGAGTGTTACACTAGGAGACACACACAGACGGGTGCACTGGCAGAAGTATGCAGCTGTGAGTATGACAGCGTTTAACATTCATCTGCAGGCAGAATGTAAATGTGACCTGGTGGTCTCCAACAACCCACTCAGTCAAAACGCACAAAAGCCAAAAGGCACTGTGGCTTGGGGACAAGTCATACGACCTTTGTCTAAATCCAGTGTGTTCAATGTCCTGAGAGAAGATTGCTGTGTGTGTGCGTGCGCGTGTGTCTGTGTGTGTGTGTATGTGACTGTTTGTGTCCGTGTGTCTGTTTGCATATGTGTGTTTTACTTTGAGTCAACACTTTGAGAGGAAGTTTGCAGAGCACAGAGGGCAATAAACCGTTTCTCTTTCTTTAGTCTTTATCTAATGAATTGTTCTGAGGCTGTGAGTGTTTCAAGGGCAGAGGAAAATAGCGTTGCGAATGAAGAAGTTCAAATTCAAGATACTGTACTATTAAATAAATATTGCCAGCCACCAATGAATCTTAATGCTCTCTCAGCATTATCTGTTTTTATATACATGCCATAAAATTTCAACATTCAAGCATTTCAGTCTTAACAATACAGTCATATTAGCAAGGCCATGGCTTTTTTTGGTCTCTGCGACATGTAGGCTACTTTTGCAAGCCATGGGAAATCATGCAGTATTCACAAATTCATCCACAACAACACGCAAATCAACAAAAAGCAGGTCTTGATGCAATGGGCAGCCGGCATTGCATGTTTAGAATCTTTTCATTGAAAGATTGCTAGGTTAGGTTCTATATAGTGGGTTTCTATTATGTTGAAACCGAATGGATGACTATACAGTTTGGCTCTGGTGGATACTTCACACCTGTCTCTCCTTTTTTCTATTCTAAAGGTCAGATTACTGCCAGAAACACTGCAACAACTCAGCTACATAATGACTAAACAATGATGTGGATGAGGGTGTAGATTTTAGATTTCAAATGGTTTTGCCAGGTTACAGACACAGATGTGACTGATTGCAAATGCAAACACACATTTTCATTGCCTCCTGTAAACAGGATACACCGTGGGTGAGCTGTTGTGGCAGGATTAAACTCAGTGTTGTTCCTCAAAAGAGACTTGTACTTTACGACAAACTGCTTTGCTGTTGCTGTTTTCATTTTATTTGTGTAGGTTTGTTTGTTTGTGTGTGTGTGTTGTGTACAAATACATATGATTTATATTTATACACCCTTGGATGGAGATGAGACTTGTGTGTTTCTGTTGAGATTTGAAATGTTAAATGCTAAATGTTTTATTTTTCGTTTGCAATAAACATTCCTTTTTTTTCTTTTGAACTGGTTTCTGTTCATGTGTTCTTGCCTTGCACTGGTGTTGACTACATCTGAGGTTTGTGTGGCTTCCTATCTAGTACAGTTTATAAATAACACACATAAAATGAAATCAAATTTAAATATTTGGCAAATTTATTATTTTGTCAGCTAATATTTTGCAGCATCACGTGTTCAGTTTAGGTTTTGCCTTCATGGGAATTTTATGAAACCTGTTATGCTGTTCATCCTCCAAGACAAAAAACCCCTCTATAACAGAAAGAAACTGAAACCCTTTTCTTGTCAAAAACCACCCACGTTTCCTGCTCTCTCTCTCTCTCTCTCTCTCCTCTCTCTCTCTCTTTCCTCCACAGAACCAAAGCTGCAACTGACAGGGCTCATATTTAGGGAGCTTATACAAAACTATAAAGGACAGATGCTTTGCCCAAAACCTGACCCTCTCCACTAAAGACAACCAGACTTCTAACAACTCCTGTGTCATGTGGTCTTGGTTGCTAAAAATGCCGGTATGGAAACCAAAGGCCATACGTTACGAGACTGCAACAAAAGGAATGAAAAAAGTCTGAAAAAAAAAAAAATCAACTGAAAAAGGAGTCTTGGCACAGACATACTGAACATGTTGCACCACAATTCTACTGCACTGCAAAAGTGTAAACTTTCCACACTGAGGTAAGTTTCTCAGTGTGCTCTCAGGTCGCTGGTGTCCACCAGCAAAAAGCACAGGCTTGCAAACGGCCTTGCTTCAAATCTATCTGGCCACGCAAAGGACATGTTTGAGCAAGTGGTTCCGTCAGTGTTTTGGAGATACTTACTTACTTACAACATGCGCTAAACGCATCCTCTTAAGTACACATACTTGTGTGCCCATCCTCATCAGGGCACATTGAAAGCTTCTTTAGACTGCACTAAAGTGTTTAGATAAACGTTTCTAGCTTGGCAGTCATGTTCACTTAATAAGCGTACTGTAAAAAGGTGCTGACAGACCGAGACCAAGTTCTAATGTTTTGGCTTTCATAAATCTGCAGTGTATAAAGCAGAGGTTTGCTTGCTCTGTATCAGGAGTCTCTATAAACCACCCTTGACCTTGCATAAAGACCAGGAAATAAAAAATGTGTCCTTACTGTGCATCTCCATCCACTACTTCGAATAAAGGTAAAAGGTAAATCAAAGGTAAATAGGCTTTTTTGCTTTAACCACAGGTCTGAAGGACCCTGCCTTCAATCTATAGCTCAGTATCTCTCTCTTTCTCCCTGTCCCCCCATTACTCTCCATTTCATTAAGAATGTATGACTGTGATTTCCACATAATGTGTGTCATATCACGAAATGGTGGCTCAGGTTTCCAATTGTTCAATAATGATCTATTTGCCAATTCAATACTGCAGGAGATGCCTGTCTGCAAAATGAATAAAACATTGAACGAGGGGAGTCATGACAATTCTCCAGACTGGCGTCTCCGACAGAAGGTAAAGGGTGAGAGAGGGGAGAGGCCTCCTTCATTTACAGCAAGGGGAAAATTAGAGCCCATGTAAAGATGTTTGTCCCAATTACCCAATTTTTATCCATAATCACCAAGGCTGTCTTCTCGTGCATAAAGAGATGGACCACACTGACTGTAATGTGCCTTTTTTTTTCACTGTGATGTTGGACCATGTGTTGCTGACCCCCCAAAAAGGCAAGGTGTTTCTGTATTTTTGTATTTTTTTGTTTTGTGTTTTTGTGTCTGAGCAGTTTGTGAGTTTGTGTGCTGTATGTGTGTACAAATACAAAAAAAAAAAAAAATCTGCACAGACAAATCAAGCCACTTTTAACATTTTTTTTTATTACGGACAAATGAAACAAAAGAGGCATAGCGACACAAAATGACCTTGCTGGCAAGGAAAGAAAGGACCAGCATCAAAAAGTAAAAAACAAAACAAAACAAAAAATTGCAATCATCAAACCCCAAAAAACAAACAAACAAACAATAAAATTCCATTATGTAGTATTAAGCCAAAAAAAAAAGGATCTCATGTTGTTCATAAATAGATAGGAAACCTGTCATATTAAATAGCTGATGGGCAACTTGCAAAAAAGAGAAGTTGATAACAAATTTAAAATAATTATCATTACTGGCTTTACAAATAAAATTACTACAGTTGGCAGGTTTTTACACAAATTAATATGTCTTTAAAAGTTATTCTTTCATTAAAACTAAAAAATAATATGCTACAATGGTAATAAAAAAAAGTTTGACTAAATGATCAAATGCATTATACTTTTTTTTCCACAAAACTGAAGGATGAGATCAACACAATAGAACATCTAGCGAAGCTACTAAAAAACTATAGACTCACTGTTGTTTTTGAATGTGTGCTGTATCATTTCACACTGAGCGCGTTTCAGTCCACCTCTAAATGTTGTATTGGTGTGTGAGAAGAGATCAGACCAGACCAGTCTAAAAACCATAATCACAGAAAACAATCGCCAAAGGTTTTCTGAAAGGCTGCCACCCCATCCTGGTCCTTCAGGCATCACCGTCTAAGCAGGAACACCCACGTATTGGTTTCGCCACCTGAGTCATGCCGTTTCAGTGATAACTCACACCATACATACAGCAGGTGCGTCTCTGCTTTGAGAGTGCCGATTTGTGGAAACTAAGGTGGGAGACCTTAGTGGAGATTGACCCTCCAGGAGCACGTTTAGTGGTCTTGATTTTAGGAGACCTCCATCTTGGCCATGTGGACTCACTCAATGCAGATGCCCACGTATCAGAAAGCACTGAGGGACAAGTGGTCGGTTTGTGGTCACTCTAGTCGTTGGTCTTTATTGTTAAATCACACCAGTGAACACATTTAATGCAAGATTGAAGTGTGTGAAATACTCCTCTGACATCCACCTGCACAGGCTGTTGAAATTCACAAAAGTCACACACGCACACTCATACACACACACATACACACACACGCACACATACACACTGCCACATTCACGCACACACACATATACACGTTGTGTGTATATGTCTGGGCCATGTACACCAAGGTACACACACACACACACACACACTCACACACAGTCTCCCTCACACAAAGACTATTTAAAATACAAATCAATGAGTAATAAGTCATACTAAAGAAATTTCTGGACTTCATTGTTTTTTTATCCCCCAATTTGATCAAAAAAAGTGATATTTACAATCACACTGTGACAGATCATTAAAGGCCTTATAAGGTCTTTAAAATGAAAAAAAAAAAAACATCTTTTTATTCTTATTCATTTATTCATCTATTTATTTTTTCTTTTTTGCCATCTTGTTAAAATTCACAGACCATCTAGTAAACCTACAGTTATATAAAGGCCTGTGATGACCTTATCAGAAGAGCATTGCCCTACAGCACGGGACCAGTTATTGGCAAAAGAGCATGTCGCAAGCAAGAAATAAATAAAACATTGCAACAGAGAGAGAGAGAGAGAAAGCGCGAGAAAAAATTAAAATGAACTAATAGGAGTTTTTTCTATTTCAATTAAAGCTCAGTGACCCCTGAGGGGCGTTTCCATGGTAGTTTGTTTGTTTGTTTTTATTTCTTTTTTTCCATATATATACTTTTTTGTAATTTTTTTTTTTTTTTTTAGATGAGTGCTCTTTGGCTCCCATGAGAAGCCGGTACATTTTAAGTGCTTGGCAAAAAAAAAAAATAATAAAAAATAAAATAAAAACCTAAAGTAAAACAAAAACAAAATAGGATCACTAGTAGTCTTCAGAATTTTGCACACATCCTTCTAAAAACGAATGAGAAAAAAATGACACTGAGGAAAAAGAAAAATAAAGAAGATGGTGTGGGGGGGGGGGGTTAGAGGGGAGGTGTGGAGAGGTGGCGGGGACTCCCTGGTGTCTTTAGCTCCTCATCCCCTCCGGCCCGCTTCAAGTGAGGTAGAGTGGCTTATCCCTGGCTATCATGCTGCCACTGTAACACACATGGAAGAGAGAGGCAGAGAGAGAGAGAGAGGGAGAGAGAGAGGGAGCGGGAGAGAGGGAGAAGACAGGTTGAGTGGAAGGAGTACAGCAGTGTATGAAACACACACACACACACACACACACACTAGCCATAGTAAGGTGCAGTGGAGCAATGATTACGTCTCCTGACTGACATTTGGGCAACCCGGCTCCGATTCCCGAACCTTATATCCCTAAAAATACCAGTTAACTTACTTACATACAGAGACAGACAGACAGACAGAGAAACAGAGGATCAGAATGACAGACATAAACATGTACACACACACACACACACACACACACACACACACACACACTCACACACAGACACTTGTCCAAGACGAAGGGCATCTACCTGCAGTGGTTTCCTCCGCATTCCCGATTGCAGTATTCACTGTCCCAGTCTGGGTTCTGCCCCACCACAGGGTTTGGGGCACCAGGGGACTGGGAGCCCCCAACACTCTTCTGATACTCGGACTGTAGGTGAGAGAATCCCTGTAGAGTGGACACACACACACACACACACACACACACACACACACACACACACACACACACACACACACACACACACACACACACACACAAACACACAGATACACAAAGATACACACATACATACATTATTCATCAACAGAATTACATACCCTTACAATGCCAACTGAAAAATTATTAATCTGTCTGTGTGTTTGGCACCACAGGTGAGTCATAATGCATGTTGAAATGAGGTCTCCAATCATACAAAGACAATTCAATGAGCATTACAAATGAAGTGATTTACTGACACTGGTTGTTGTTGTGGCTGTTGTTTTTATCCCAGTCATATCAATGCTAGTTTTAGTCAGGCCTTCTTCGCTAATATATTTCATTTGTGGAGGAAAACAACAGCTGCCCCTGCCTACAATAGTGCTATACGTCAATGCTAACACGACACTGTGTGGCAGGCCTATGAGCCTCGGGAGAACTGGGCGATGGGCCTCACCTGCTGCCCGGGAGGCGGGGAGTGGAGGGAGGGCTGCAGCCCCATCTGGTGTGAGATGATTGGCTGTGACTGGACCTGCTGCATGCGGATTGGCTGGTTGAGAAGGGAGCCCTGGTGCAGGGAGAGCTGTTGGTGTAAGGGAGGGCTGATCTGGAAGGAGGAAGGGGGAGAGGCACTGAGACTGGGGAGCATGGACTGGCCCAGGGGCCGGGGGAGCCCGTGGCGCTGGGCCCCGGCGTAGCTCTGCAGGGGGTCTGGCAGCGGGAAGGGGCTGGGTCCCAGGTACGGGGAAGAGGGCTGGGGCGGCACGCTGTACAGTGGCGGGTTGGGTGGCATCATGTGGGAAGGCTGGCTCGACTGGGAGCTCTTCGGCTCCACTGGGTCATTGTAGTTCTGGAGGAAGAGGGGGGTGGGGGGGGGGAAACAACAAAACAAAATAGGTCAGACCGGATCCTCAACTAGGTTAGCTAGCATTAGCTTATCTCCAGGATGCTAACAAGGAAATGAGCATGTAACAAAAGCAAGAACAAAAATGACTTTGCGAAGTTGCCGTCAGTCTTTGGAAACCGCTTTCCACAGGTGAACTAGAGACTCTACACCTGATAAATTGATTGTATCTGTGACCTATCTTGTGTATTTTCAATAATGATATCTATTTCAAAGGCTACCGTGCGACACACTTGCAAGCTATTTCATCAGCCGTCAATTCCATTGGCTTGATTCATTGCTCGTGGCTGTTTGGCAACAGCTAACATGTATCGAGCAAAAGCCACAGAAATAATCAATGAGGGGAACAGAGAGACAGATGAACATATGAATGAATGGATGGATAAGGCCTGCAGAGAAACACTCTTAGTCTGCAGCTCACAAAGAATAGCTAAAAATACAAACACACGCATGGAGATACAAAGGAGCAGCATAATGTTTGTCTGAGACATGCATGCATGCTCTGGCATTTGTCACCTGTAGCGAGGACAGCCATCTTTTTTTTTTGTATTTTCTCTTGCAGCTGATCTGAAGTTTGTTTTAAGTTCCTTTCTGTCACACAGGACCATTTTAAACAGTAATTTTGTCTTGAAGCAGGCTGAGGAGCTTCAGCTGTCATCCATGCTGAAGCTGCTACTAATGACTGCACAATCCCACAAACGCTAACAGGTGCACACTTAGCAGCCGAAGAGTCAACACACTCGAAAGAGCATTCAGCCTTTTTCAATAACTGCACCAAATCCCTCATTTTTGCTGTTTGGGAGTACAGATGTGTTCAATATGGCATCACTTCTCGAAGTAATTAAAGTCTTTTTAAGAAAAAAAAAAGAAGAAATGAAAAAAAATAAAAAACAGAAATTTACTTTGAAATCATCACATGTATGTCTCTCCTAACAAATCTCTGAATGTGTGGGGGACTTTGACGTTATTTTCTTTTTTTCTACTCTTCCTTTTCTTTCTTTTCTCTTCTTTTCAAAGACTGACAGTCCACAGACACATCAATCAAAGTAGGAGTAAAAAACAGATTCTGACGGAATATTTAATTACATGAAATGAGGGATGAGAATGGTGTTTAATAAAAGAAGCCATGCGAGGGGGCTGATGAATAACGCATTCACGGCTTAATCAACGCACTTGTTTTGGGTTCGAGAGCTTAAGAGGAAGTATGGAGAAGGGGAGTGGGGGGGAGAAAGGAGGGGAGTAGAAGAGAGGGAGGGAGGGAGGGGGAGAGAAAGAAAGAAAGAAAGAGAGGGGGTTTAGCATGGAAATGCAATTTGCGTTTTTTGAAAAGGGAAACAATGGCTGCAAAATGAGGGACATGAAAATGTGTACATGAGAGCCATTGCTGGGGGGATGTGAGCAGCTGAGCAGAGAGAAAAGGGAGAGAGAGAGAGAGAGAGAGAGAGAGAGAGAGAAAGAGAGAAAATAGGCTTATTTAAAATGCATGGAGTTGGCCTGCATCTCCCTGTTTGGTCTGACTCAATCAGATTCAGATTCAGTCTGATTTTGTTCTTGTCTTTGTTTTTATGACCTTTGGTGGACATTGGGCATAGTGATGGTGCCACTGAGCACGAGTTAAGACATCTGACTGACAAACAGGAAAATACTAAACTGTCTAAAACACACACTCATGGAACTGGATGGAAATTCTGTTCACTAACTCAGAAATAAGTATCCTACTCAATCATGTGGTCTAACAGTAATAATTTCCTTTTGTGTTGATAAATGATGAAAAAGGGGACTTTACCAGCCTAGCGCACGAAAATGCTGCTAAACTGGCATCCCAAGCATGCAGTGGCAGTGCATAGCCAGATAACTCTTGAAGGAATAATTGTTTACATATTGTTGCTGAAGATGAAGAGCTAGAGAGTGACTTTATGGTTTCTGATGGTGTCAAGGACTAGTATAGGAATCCCTTGCCTTGCAATCTGAATTCTGTGTTTGTCATACAGAAAGTGAAGATTGAGATTGCATGGGCTCCCTTGCACTTAAAAAGATAGTGTACACTACAGCATACCTCAAGTGTGAAAACCAAACACGCTCACACATCTAGTTGGTAAAGCACAACTTTGGTATGGTCATATGGCCCTGACGACCCCTCTTTCCACACACACAACACACACACACACGCTATCAACTGTCAGAAACCTGTCACCTCTACCACATACAACCACAGTCATACACACACACATATATACACACACACACACAAGATTGTAAACATGTTGAGTGGGGAGGAGCTGAGTGGTATACAGGGCCAATTTTTCCATTCACATACACATACGTATACACACACACACACACACACACACAAACACACACACAAATACATATACACACACACTTCTCTCTGGGTAGCCCCTCCCCTGAGATTACCCTGAATTCTCTAATTTATCACCCCACTATCGTCACTGACCCATGGATATCAAAGACACGACCCCCGCCGTTACCTTGGAAACCAGGCTGGCTCTGTATGCTGCCAAAGCTTTCAGGTACTCCTTCTTAGCAGCCTCTGTTTTCCTCTTGTATGCCTGCATGGGGGAACGAGACAAAACGGTGGTCAGAGAGAACAGTGGCACACACACTAATACACACACTAATACACACACACGCACACACACACACACACATATGCACACGCAAGCTAGCACAGATATATATATTGAAATCTGAGAAAGAAGCTAATATTTTTACAGTGCTGTAGCATTCTTTTGCTAGAATGAGATGCCCCCCCCACCTACACACATACACATACACAAACAAACACACACTGCCCACACGCCTACACTCCCAACATAAACACACACACACACGCACACACACACACACACTTGTGCTGAACTTCAGGGGTCAGAAGCACTTAACTCCAACAGTGACCCAATAGACACCATAAGAACCAGAATATGTGACCTCAATATGAAAAACAATTTCCTATACTTTTTTATATTTGGTTTTGTATGGAATACTTCACCCCCCACCAAACACACACACACACACACACACACACACACAAACACACACCTTTTCCACCTTTATCTGTCTGTCCACTTACACATTCTGCTTTACACCACAGCTTTCCATTTTATCCGAGTAATTGAATACACCATTACATTTTCAAAGCCACGAGCGCAGAGACAATGAAGAAAAGGAAAAAAAGAAAGACAAAAAATAGAAAGGGAAAAGGAAGCCTTGCGCTCTTCTACCTTAACCATTCCCATTGTAGGCTCCATTAAGGAGACATCACTTTAGCAGAGCCAATGTCACATCAAAGCAACAAGATGAAAAAAGGGGAGGATTGGGGGAAAAAAAAAACAAAAAAGAAAAACACAACTTTACAAGAAAGGCAATCTATAGCGAGAGAATGAACCCCGAATGAAGTGTTTAGATCAGGAATTTAGGCTAATGTAATGGCATGTCAATCACTTGTCCTGCTGGTTTGACTGTGCAGCCATTTCTTCTTTCAGCGGGAGAACCGGAGTGAACCTCTTCCTGTCTCAGCCAGTGAACTGGATGAAAAAGAAACCCCCTCAAAATAGGTGGCACAATGCGTGAATGTCTGCTCATGGGGTGGGTGTGCAAACAGTGTTGTAATGCACTATCTGAGCCAACATTATTCACCGTCAATGAATGAATGAATGAATGAACCGATAGATGGATGGCTGAATGAATGAGTGAATGAACAGGGCATCTATTGTGTAAAGTGAAAAACAGCAGTGTTGTGTGTGTGTGTGTGTGTGTGTGTGTGTGTGTGTGTGTGTGTGTGTCGGGGTTTAAGGGGGTGTGGGGTATGAACAGATGAGCTCTGAGAATGATGATTTAAACATTTCCATATGGTCTTACTGTACCAGGATGGTCAATCACACCAAAGAAAAACAGATAGTGTTACCATATGAAACATTCATGCTTCAGGCATGCAACACACACACACACACACACATACACAGAGAGAGAGAGAAAGAAAGAAAGAAAAAGAGAGAGGGAGGGAGAGAGAGATAGTCTATGTTCTTTGCAATGAAATCACACAAAAAGGGCTTTGTCTTAAAAGTTGAAGCCCAGCCAAACAAAAGAAGACAAAACAGAGAGGGTATGACCTCATGTAAATATGGTGGCTACACGCAAACACAAACACAAACAAACACAGATAAACAAACAGCTCAATGATCTGATAAAGTGATTTTAAGTCATGGCTAAACGATACTCAGAGAAATGGATGGCCTCACAGCAGTTTTTTTCACACATAAAGTAGTGACCCTGAAGTGTCAGTGTCTTAAACATTGAAAGAGGAAACGTGTCTTTTATTTTTGTGTGTGGAATTTTGTGTGTGTGTCTGTGAGTGTGTGTGTGTGTGTGTGTATGTGTGTATATGCGTCGTAATGAACTCCCCAGCACTCCCAGTAGCTTTGGTTTCAAATTAATTTAACTGAGCTAATGAGTCGGCCCAGCGACAGCTACTTTTAAATAAATTACCATGCCTAAGGATTTCTAATTATTCCAAAGTGAGCGGCTTCATTAGCAATTGAAGCCGTCAGAGGCTGTGGGTCGCAATGAATTAAAAATAACCGAGGCGCATGGAGCATATGTTGCGGTCGTAATCCCGACATCGCGGGTGTCCCGGTAGAATTAGCTGGTAATTGTACCTTAATGAAATGTTCTTGTTTGATAACCGGTTAATTATGGAAGACAATAACTCGCAGACCCGCTGACACGGGAGGGGTGGCTATCCTGGGGGCCTAAGAGGGAGAGGGCGAGAGAGAGAGGGAGGGAGAGAGAGAGAGAGAGAGAGAGAGAGAGAGAGAGAGAGAGAGAGGGAGGGAGAGAGGGATAAATAGGAGAAGGGTGGGTGAGAGAGCTGGAGCAGGTGCCTGATTCCAAACTGAAGTGGAGGAGAAAGGGATAGGTGGAGAGAGATAGAGAGAGTGTGAGCGAGAGAGAGAGAGAGAGAGAAGAGAGAGAGAGAGAGAGAAAGGACTGGGGTTCCAGACTTGAGAACCAGGAACGAAGCTCGGGTGGTTGGGAGGGTGGAGGGCAAATTCCACTCAAAGGCTTTTTTTGTCTCCCGCCTTTATTTCTTTCATTCAGTCATTCACTCAATCACTCTCTCTCTCTCTCTTTCTCTCTCTCTCTCTCTCTTTCTCCCCTCCTCCTCCTCCTCATTCTCTATCCTCTGACTCACCTCCATTCTCTGTCTCAGGACTCCTATCTCTTCTTTTCATCTCTCGTTCTTTCTCTCTCTCCTCTCTTCCTGCTGACCTTTCATTTAGCACACACTGAACTGAATGGTCTCAATTAAATGGAGCAAAAGCTTTTTTGTGACGGCAGTAATCTTTTTTAATACTGTTACCTTTAAAAAAAATAAGATTGACTGAGAAATTAAGAGAGGGGGGGGAGGAGGTGGGGGCAGAGTGAGTCTGATAGACAAGTCTTCCCTAAAACCACCATGCAAAGGTCCTGGGGGGATTAACTAAGCAAAATAATAGTAATAATAAATTAAAAAAGGAGATTTTTGAAAGACATGAAACAAATACAGAATCATAAAACACAGCCCACAAATGGAGCACACTCAAACATAAAAGGAGAAACACACACACACACACACACACGCACATACATACATATGCACACACTGCATGTATCTGACTCTTTCCAAGGACGACATGAGACAAATAAAAAAGACAGAATAAAATGAGCAAGATGGCGGGGATAAGAGCTCCAGTGTGCGTCTGCCTTGTTGTTCTGACATCCAGCGAGAGATGAAGGGGGCTGCAGCTGCTGCTGCTCTTTCTGCTGCTCCCCCCCCCTCCCTTTTTTTCGACATTTAAACATTCGCTACCTGATGCAGATTCAGGAGAGGGGGTGGGGTGGGGTGCTGGTGCTGGTGCTGGTGCTGGTGTTTCACTGAAATATCAAGCAAGCATTGCTGGGAGGGACAAACAGCTTCACTGTAACCCCCCCCCCCACCTTCAAATGCATGAAATGAATTGTGGGTAGTAGAGAGTTATTTCCACCACCTTAGCGAGCCTTGCAGAGAGACGCATGTCTTGCATTATGGCCATGGAGGCTGCATAGTTCCATGTCATTTAACATGCTGCTCATTGGTGTAACTGGCAGGTCAAGGCCATCCCATGTGGAAATGACAGTCATCCATTGGTGGAGAGGAGCGTCAATCATCGACATTAATGGCCGCGTCACAGGAGTGAAATGTGCCATTTT
>PYXC01000364.1:625000-640000 GCA_015244755.2 Tenualosa ilisha
GCGGCCTGCCAATCAGTGTTTTCCCATTTCGCTGACTTCAATCGCCCCTATTGGCTCACAAGCCACCCTGTCATCACTCAGTCTGTGTGCTAATCAAACGCAGCCCGCAACCACAATAATGAAAACATCATCATCAACAACAACAACAACAATAACAATAACAGCAACAGCAACCAGTGACAGTTTCCCAGAAGTGCTGAGAAAGAAGCTAGCCTTTTTAATGACAACCGTACCTCACATGAGGGCTAATTGAAGAAGTGTGCCATGAACAGGTTCAGGGAAATGTAATGACATTTTTGTGATATAATGACATGTTCTCCAGACATGAAACAGATGTGACAGGCTATTGGTTTCGTTTATTTTGCCAGCATTGTGAATGCAATAGGAAAATGCAAGCTGATTTATTTCAGCAGACACCGAGATTGAAAAGGGGAGAGATAATAGAGGACAGAAAAAGGAAGAGAAGAAAGAAAGAAAAGGTCGGTAAAGGAAGACAAAGAAGAATTAGAAGAAGAAGAGTAAGAGTAGGAGGAGGAAGAAGACAAAGAAGAAGACGATGAAGAAGAAGAAAAAAAGAAGAAGGAGAAGAAGGAGAATAAGAAGAAGGAGAAGAAGAAGGAGAAGGAGGAGAAGAAGGAGTAGAAGGAGAATAAGAAGAAGGAGAAGAAGAAGAAGAATATAATGATAATGATGATTATGATGGAGGAGGAGGAGGAGGAGGAGGTCTTACCATCACATAATAAATGGTACTGAGGAGAGCAGCAGAAAAACAAGGAGAGCGAGTGAGCCAATCTGAAGGTGCCTCCATGTTCCTATTTGGAGTGTGAGTGTGTCCAGCCCTCTGGTGCTCCCTGCCACACGGGGCCTTTAATGGAGGTCATTATGGGTATGGGAAGACTGCTTTTTTATGGACGAATATTTCTGAGCATCAGTCCCATGTCAAGGAGAAAGAATGGGAATCTGATGAATTCTCTATTTTATGTTTTCCAGGGGCATGCGGCCCCACCGAATACCGATATCTGAATGAGAAGCAAGCAATTATGTTTAGAGGACGCTAATGTAATCTATTGAATTTCCTTATGATTGTTGTCAGTGCCTGTCGATGCATGCCCCCTCTCCCTCCCTCCTCCTCTTCCTCTCTTTTTCTCTCACTCTCGCTGTCTCTTTCTTTTTCTCTCTAATGCCTTGCCCTGCTTTCCTGTTCTCTCGTTCCCCTGCACCCCCTCCTTGTCTCTCCATCAATTCCCCTCTCTCTCTTTTTCTCTTTCACTCACTTTTATCAGCCCCCCCTCTCTTCCACTCACTAAAGACTAGATGCTTGTTTGACATGACAACTCTGAAATGGCTTTGGAAGGGAAACGCAGAATAATCAACACGGCGCAGACAGGTAGACAGCACCTTTCTTCTCTATCTAATGAGGAAAACAGGTCTCCTCTCTTTCTCTCTGTCTTTCTCTCTCTCTCTCTTTCTCTCTCTCTCTCTCTCTCTCTCTCACACAGCAATACACCAACACACAGCAACCCAGTGACAATTAGGTCCATTTGTAGATGCTTTGCAAGTGTCTTAACTACTAACTTGCATCCAGCAAGTGTTTCTGACAACAACCATTAGCAGCTACACTTCTTCAAAAAAGCTAATGACCTGAGAGGCTGAAACTTAATCAGATTTCCCACTCATCGCACTCAGATGTGTGCAAATATCAACTGTGCCAATCGCACTCATGTCAGAAACAACTCCCTGTTTTATTGTGCTTTTTTTCCCTCCTGTCTCTCTCTCTCTTTCTAATGCAGAGGCTAGAACTGGAGGTACTGTACACATAAATGCTCAGGCTTGGCACACGGCTTCATGTGCTTCCTGATGGTGCTGAAAGTTGACAAGACAAGAAGCAAAAACAACCCCCCCCACCCCCCCCACACACACACATACACACACATACACACACACACACACTTTGCCTTTACCCCCCCGACCATTGGCTGGCTTTGTCTCCACTATGAGCTCTGACTCCCACCCCCAAACAGACCCCCATGACATCACCCAATGGGAGATTCCTGTCAGGCCAGCCCAGGCAGGGGGAACGTGATGTGAGCGACTGGAGAGACAAAGCCAGAACTCAGCAGATCCCTTCCTCATTCCCTGCTAGTCGCGCGCGCGTCCTCTGGCTAATGCTACACGGCACATGGAGGGCACTGGAAGGAGAAGCTAGGTCAGGTTTCCATCCGTGGATGCTTCGGTGGCTAACACTTACTGAATTACTATGCCCCCACCCCCCCCAAACCCCCACCACCCAACCCATCTCTATCTCAAATACACGGCCTACAACACACACACTTGCACACACATACACAATACGCTTACACACACACACACCCTCCTCACAGTCATCTATGGTAAGCTTGATAGATTCGCAAGCCACTGCAGAGCTATGTGGACGTGATTCAGTGGGGTGATAAGACAAGGAGCCAGTGGCCAAATTGAGAAAGTAATGACACGCACACAATATTACCTCTCACAACTTTGGACTGCAATGACTAAATTTCAGCTGTGGTGGTGGTTTTCATGTAGCTAAGGGCTACCTGATTTTGTTTAGACTTTTCTACATTGCCTGAATTGAGCAGCAAACTGCACTATTAAAAAATTATGTTTAAATAGGACCATAATGTGGCTAGATAAACCCCTCTACTAGCTTTGCATGTAACCTATTCCAAAAAATGGTTGCTTCACTGATGTTAAAAATTCCTAAGAATTTTGTAAGTAAACAGCCACCCCAAAGAGGGTGAATGTATACATATTGTGCTGAATAATGATATAATATAACCACATATATGCGGTACTGAAACTGTTCCAACATGTTTCAGCAGAGATGCCTAATACTACCTACCTTAGATGCTTAAAGAATCTGACAGTATAAAACTGTCATGCACATGCACGGTGCAGGTCTTGATGGGTGCAAGACTGTATGTGCACGTCTGAAACAGCTCCAAGGCTATATGATTAGAAATAAAAGAAGGGAAATTAAATCCATACATTATGGCTTGATTAGCTCAATCCTAAGGCTAATTGAGTTTATTAGAAAAAAAAGAGAGATGAGCTCTTGAGGGGAAGAAATGAGGAGTCTCTTTTTTGATATAATGAAATTGGAAAATAACTTCTATTTCTTTAAAATATTTCTTAATATACAAGCAGAGTCTCATATCATCCGGTGGGTAGAAATAAGGCAGCTTTCTCCTGGGAGATAATAAAAGAATTGAATTTTTCCTTATCGGTCGGTCATCTATTTTTCCACGGAATGCTATTACTTGCTGCCTGCGGTTGCTAAGCAACAGGAAATATTAATAGGGGCTTTTATTAGACGGGCTTTCTCAGAGCAGTACTAAAATGAGGAAGTGGAAAACATGAATGTGTTACATAAATCTTTGGACCTTTCAGGGTTTGCACAAGTCTCTGTTTGTGAGGTGATTTATTACTCCGATGGCTCATTTATGGGAAAAGGGGCTGTGAAATAAGAAAATGGAACATTACCCTGAAGGACTATTTGAAAATAAATAATCGCAAAGGTGAAGAGAAAGCTGTTTAAAAACCAAGGGGTTCTCTTTTTTGCACCCAGTCTTCACAGGTCTATCGAACACGGAATGTTCTCTACTTTCTGCCGGGGCATCAATCATGCCCGTAATATTCTGCATAAAATGTTCTCTATCATGTTTTTCAAACTGCAATGGAAAAATAAAAGAAATTAATAGGTTCATATATGTTTTTTCTCTGCATATAAGATCCGTTAACTGCAAGGTGGAACTGAAGCACTGTGTTTGGTATTCAGCACATCCCTCTCTTCTAGTCCACAAGATCTGTTTTTGCATTTTTTCTTTCATCCTTTTCTGTCGTTTTTTGCGAAAACACACGAATGCATGGGTAGGTATGGTTAAACCATTATCCAGCTCTTGAGACAATTTTACAATTATATATTAGCTTCAAACTATAGATTGAATCTACGATCGTGATTTCTAAGGCGGACTTTTTGCTCTTTCAGTGTTACCAGTATGGTTTAAACTACAACATCCTGCAGTACCACTTTGTGATAAATCTGCAAGGCTTTTTGACTTGAAAAAAAAAAAAAAACCTTTAGGATGTTGCTGTTAATTCTTTTTCTTTTTCTTTTTTAAAATCAGCAACTGTAGGGGGAGCTACATAGGTAAAAAAAATTGCCTTTAAACTACAGCATCCCATAATTCCACCTCGGGATGTGCCTACGTACAGCACTACGTACAGTCTTTTCAACTTTAACAAAACACAAAAACCAAAAAACCCCTTGCCAACACATCTAAAGACAGTGGCTCTGCATTAGGGTACAATATGCAGGAGGAGACTCTGAGAGGTGGCCCCTTGGAGATCTCAGAACAATTATTGACCATGTCACTAGTTCTGGGAGAACTAGTGCAGAAAATCATGGACGGAAATGCTCATCTAGAAACAAAACCACCACTGTAACTGCCCCTGCTAGAGAGAGAGAGAGAGAGGGAGGGAGAGAGAGAGAAAGAGAGGGAGGGAGGGAGAGAGAGAACGCTCTAGTGAGGGCCTTGTGCAGCTATTGTGCCCTAGTTGCACAGAACATATATGTGGTGTGACATTTATGTAAAGCCATTACCCACAGCAGTTATCAATAGGTCAGATGCATTCAATATAATAGTTTCTCTGCAATAAAGTGGCTTTGAAATATTTGTGCTTGTTATGGAATATGGCAACTCCATAAGGAGTGAGCAAAATGCAAAAAATAACATTTTCCTATATAGCTAACATGTGCACAACCAAGGCAGAGGTTTATAGGTTTTAATGGCCTAAATGTGGGCTACTGCTGAGCAACCATAGCATGCCAGCAAAGTTGAGTATGCATTGTTTTATCTAGTTGTTTGGCTAGGATGGCCAGAGCAGACCCTGTGAGGATAATGAATATGGTTTGATAAATTATTTAAAGATATAAACTGCATGCTACGCTCGAGTAATTAACTTTACACTGCTCTCTCCCCTTCCTGATAATGGTGGTGATGTGAATTCTATGCTAATGTATACCTAATACACATACACAAGCTCATCAATAAACATGCGTTTCAAGAACAAGAGGGAGAATAAAAGGAAGGGAGATCCATTCATGTTAATGGAGGGAAGGTGTGTCGCTGGTGTGAAGAATCTCAAATGAGGCCATCGGCCCTGCTGTGCAATTCCAAAGCGCATGTAATGTATAAAGACCATGAAATCAGTTGTCTGTGGATCTTTGTGAGCGCTAATTCAAAGGCATACCTTTATTTTTTGCCTCTGTACCTTCCCATCCCTCACACATACTCTCTCTCTTTCTCTGTCTCGCTCTCTTTCCTTATATCTCTCTCTTCCTCTGATTCTGTCTATTTTCTCTGAAAATGCTTCTTTTCCCCATATTTCCCTCCCCCCGCTGCTGTTGTAGCCCCTCACCCTCTCCCTAACAGATCAGAATCTCCCTGGGTTTAATTGATAAGATCCATGCCACCCGATCGTAGCTATTGGATGTCTAATGCATTGAGCACTTGTGGAAGATGCTATGACAGCTAGCGCATTAGCCGGGGCTGTGGTGGGCCTGCCAAGTGCATCAGCGCATCAAGGCCAAAGCTGGCCTGTGAGATATCAGGTTCATCCCGAAAGATTTGATACCGCTGCCCGGGATGAATCTTCACCCATCAAATGGATGAGGGCTCTCTCTCTTACCAACTGTGGCAAACATCAGAGTGCCAACCAGAATGCGCACACAAGGGTGTAACACATTGGCATGGGGTGGAGGAGGAAGGACAAAGAAAAGAAATGATTGCTTTTTATTCCTATGCAGGATTCTCTACTCATGTTGCAAAGCTATGGAGATGCAAATCAGCTTCTTTCAGGTGCACAGTTAAATAAAACATATTGCATACACATATCTAGACACAAACGCACACACACACACACACACACACACACACACACACACACGAAGCTGGGGCGGGGTGGGGGAAATGTGTCCCTCATAATATGATTCAGTGGCTAGCGATTTCAATTTAGCATTAGCGATTCACCTAGCTCTCCTCACCCCAGAGGGGGAGACAGAGGGGGCCTTTTGGTACATGGAGGCTAGCCTCAGGCTCCTCCTTAGAGCTGATTATTCCATCATCGTTTACTAATGAGGCCATATTCACAACAGCACCATCGCCTGGCCCTCGCTGCTGCACACACACACACACACACATGCACACACACATGCACACGCACGCACATGCACACACACACTGGGGCCAAGTAGAGCTACATAAAGCCCTACGTGCTGAGCTGAGATGAGCAATTAAACAGTAATATGAGATGGGGAGAGAAAAGCAGCTAAACACACAGGATTGACTTGTTTTTGTGTGCCTCTTCCAGGTTATTTTAATCAAGAGCCAAGGTTGGATTTCTAGCGGTGGCATCCGCGCTAATTAAATTGTGATTTCTATCAAAACTGTGATGCCCACTCGCCGGGAATATTAGAGTGTTGTAATAACAAATCCTGTTTGGGTACAGAAAAAAAAAATCAATATCATCAGCAATGTAATCTGAAAAGCAATATGCTTCTGTGTAAGGATTGCTAAAATGTATACTGACAGCAACGCAAAACAATAAATGACATTTTCAGTAACATTTGTGTCCTTCATTTATTTCATTTCAACCTTTATCCTGTTATGGCTTTCCTATCTCTGCCTTTCTCTTTCTCTCTCTCCCTACCCTGAATATTTTCTCCCCGTGATATTTCTCTGCCTTTCTCTCTCTCTCTATCTCTCTCTCTGTCTGTCTTTCTCTTTTCTCTCCTTTCTCCTCATCTTCACATACGGGAGTGCTCTGATGAAAACAGATCTCACTGCATCTCTACAATAGCAGAGCCAATGCAGGGAAGATGAACCTTAATGGGTTTTTTTCTCTCCTCTGCCCTGTGCTCAAGATTGGATATATGCGCTGACCTCCCCATGCATTTCACTGGCACAGCTTTTGTTTATGAAGACAGAACATCCGCGGCAAGAAAATAATCTCCTTTTCCTACGGAAAGAAAGAAATGAGCTGGCATGCACCTGCCATTAGAGTAACTCCTCAGTCCCAATTAAATGCTACCTCTTGTTGCACAGATATATGTTGGAACTGCATATTTTGCCTGCTTAAAAACCATTACTTACAACTGACTACAACAAAGCTGTATCTCTCCCTAAGTCTCTCTCTTCCTATCTTTTTTCTCGTTTCTCTTCCTGTCTAATCAGAGGCGTTGGTGCCCAAATGCAGATGCTCTTTAAGAACATGATTAGCTGCGTCAGGTGGGCTGTATTAGCATTGCAGATCTCTGCAGAAAGGCAGATGGACAGACTGACGGACAGACAGGCACACACAGACAGACAGACGGACAGACACACTTGCAGACAGGGCTGGACTGGGCTGGCCACCGCTGTTCAGGACCGTCTGCTTTGACCAACACAATAGAAAGAAATCCAGCCCATCACCCACATCAGAGCACAGCAAAGCAATGCCGGCCTTGGACACGAGCAAAGGTCAAATCCAAATGTGATATTATATGGATACTGGAATAAATGCCGCACCTGTTTTTCATGTGTGTGTGGTCATAAGAGTGGGCACTGGCACACTGCTAAACGGTGTCTCCAGGCTTGATGTAGAAGGGAATAACAGCAGCTAGGGAGGTCATCGGCGGTGTACAAACTCACCAAATACAAATACCACAGGCACGAAACAACAAGGCATCAACAACAGCTAAAACGACAAAGTAAAGAAGAAAATCAATAAGATAAGAACTCATTCTATCACTGGTATTGCTATGGATTGAGAAGACTGATGAAGCTGAATTCACTCTCTGATTTAGTATGGCACGCCGCTGAGGTGACCCACAGTCACGTGCCATCTCCGGGACGCATTGGAGTCCATGTAAGAGCCATATTTCAAAGAGGAAGGGTAATGCATTCCATTAAATATCAAATATCCATCTCTACATATAGTGAAGTGGAAATACTGTCCTCCGTCTTTATAGCATGCCGCCTGATATCCATTTTGAGTGGATTCCATTTCACAAAGCCATTAGAGGAATGAGAGTCAACCATGTGCTGCACTACCTTGTGGGTGCATGCCAGTGATGCAATATCTTAAGATATTTCCTGTCTGTCCAAGAGCTGTTTCTTACTCGTGCTCATTATAGTTCCTGCGTGTAATCCAAATAATACTGCACGTTATGGACAAAATATATACTTTGTTCCGTTTACCTTTTGACGTACATAGATGAGAAGGAATAACCAGAAAACAAAATGACAGAATATACGTGAATTGAGACTTTCTGCTCCTTCAAATGGCTTTATTGGACTGCCAACTCAAGCAACTGAATGCTTATTTATAACCTTCTCTCTTTCAGCACTGCACTTAATTCCAAACTATCACAAGTATCACCACTACGCCAGTGGTCATGAGGTACTATGTCAAATGAATACACTGAAGACTGATGCCACAATGCCATGATGCATTAGATTACATGAATGCATTTAGCAGACACTTTTATCCAAAGTGACTTACATTTGTCAACTATCAACTACATCAAGGCCAGTCTCCCCTTGAGCAACTTAGGGTTAAGTGCCTTGCTCAAGGGCACAACGGTGGCAGCTGGGATTCGAACCCAGGTTCCTTAACCGCGACACTACCACCGCCCATTCTCAGTGATCTTCAGCCATCTGCTCTACTGAGTCACTGCACAGTGCAACTGGCCATAGCATAGTATAGTCCACACACTTCAAGCCTCGTTACGGGAGATCTGAAAGATGTTGAAGACGTGCAGGTTCATTCATTCATATATTCACTAATTAATTCATCCGATCTATCATGTCATTTATTCAAACACTCATTCAGTCACTAATTCATTAATTCATTTAGGCAAACAGCAGGCTGCCCAGAGGCCCAGACAGAAGTGTGCTGAGAAAGAGAGAGAGAGGGAGGAGAGAGAAAGACGGAGGGAGGAGAGAGAGAGAGAGGAAGAAACCCGTGTGGACTCACAGAGGGCATTTGGCTGGAGAGGAGGTGGCTGTCCTGGGCCAGCATGTTGGACATCATGAGGGCAGGCAGCTCCGGGTAGGAGTAGGGGTTGAGCAGGCCATTGTGGGGCAGGGAGTGGCACAGGTATCCTGACTCGGGGTCCATCAGGTGCAGCAGGGGGGGCTCAGGGTGGTTAGGAGGGGTGATGGGTGGGATCTCGTAGTCTTCGTCGCCTGCACCAGAACCTCCGTTTCCGGTGCCGCCTCCCTGAGCGGAGTAGTTCTGTAGGGGGGGAGAAAGAGGTTAGTGGACAGCAACCATTACCAGTCACAACAGTTCCTATTAGGGGTGGGAACCGAGAACCGAGATTGAGAAGAACCGAATATCGAGAAACACTTCAGCTCACTGGAATCGTATCCCTCTGACATTATGAATTCCTTTAACCAATGCCAGTATGTTTTTCAGACCCATAGTCAATGGGTCTCTCTGAATACAAAATTGAGAAAGATAACACAGTTATATGCGTTCTCTCTGCTATGGTCACCTTAGTAACATAGGCTATATTACAGGCCTATGTGCTGATACTGAAAACCTGTGAAGAATAGCTTCTAAACAGTGAGGAATTAAAAAGAGAATTAATAAAGAATTGGACCAATAAGTAGAATTGACAATGGCATTGATACTGATAAAATGCTACCAATATCCACCCATAGTTCCTACATTTTTATACAAAGACTTGCAATTGCAGGTTTGAGATCCAAACCCAGACCGACCAGTTGTCAGAGGCCGACACTACCACCTGCTTACTGAAAGAAAAAGCCAAATTAAATCAGTTATATGGTCACCCGCCAGTAATTAATCACTATTAATGGGACACGTGTGAACAGATGAATCTACAGGGTAGTTGGACTTGTCTGAAACAGTGAGTCATCACACGGCTTATTGCAGTTTGGTGGGGTGGTCAGATTTGTATAATTATTCACAAGACCAGAATGATACAAGTCAGCATGTTGCGATGAATATTGAATTACAAATGCACCTGGGCTCTGTAAATGCATGCACCTACACAACCAATCACAACGCCCATAGTCCTGCATTTTCATACAATCACTCGGGTCAACCGTAGTCAGCGGCTCAGTCGGGAGAAATGTGATTCTGAATTCGCCAGGAAAGGTAAGGAGAGTGGAGAGCAATAGCCAGGGTATTCAAGGGGGAATGGAAAGCAATTTTGTTGGAGGCGATGGGACTCGAGTCCTTTTATAATGACTGAGTCAAATTAATCATCACAAATAATATTCCGGTGTCAGCCATTCAAGAGGTTTTTTAATAGAATTTTTATGATTCATGTCTGCACGTATACATCAAACAGTCAGTTCTGCAACATTTCAGAAATCAATTCAATATCATCTTTGTGTTGCCTGTCATCTTCCTCCCTAGACTGGCCATTTATCTTGCAAACAAATACTTTTAGCAAATACAAGGGTGAGGGGAGAGAAGAGACAAGGATCCACAGTCCTCTGCGTTCACCCTTACTGAGTGCATTACTCACATGAAGAACTCATTTTTCACACAACCATAATCCAGCTATTCAGAGTTTTCTGGCAGAATAATAATAATTGAGAACGCTTTTATTTTTAAAAGAGAGAGAGAAAGAGAAACGGATTGTGTGGCATTTTAGTGGCAGTCTTTAGATCTTCTCGTATAGTTTTACTTACAATCACAAAAGCATCTGGCTGAATCTAGCTGCTTCAACTAGAAAACAGCAATATCATGAGCTAATTGTAAGCCCCTACCATTAGCTTTGCCAAACTTAAGTGTTGGGGGTGGTGTGTGTGTGTATGTGAGTGTGTGTGTGTGTGTGTGTGTGTAATGGCCTTAAATATGATTTACTTTTGTCCCCAGCATTGTCCTGTTGCTGTGGAGATTAATTCTTGAAATGCTCCCTTTGAAGACAGATGTCTTTGTAAACCTTCTGGGGCTCCATGTTATTGTTTGGTCTAATGGACGCAAAAACGAACATTTCCTGAGATTCAATTTCCCTCATAATTGTTGGAAGGAAACTAAATTGTCTGTTGTAAACATTGAGGGTATTGTGTGAAGAGAGTCTCTCTCCCACTCCTTGGGGGAATTCTCACATCTCTAAGATCTTGCACAATGAGACGGGCACTATCAGATACACTACTTTTCACGCGTACATGCACACACACACACACACACACACACACACACACACACACACAAACTAGGCCCCATTTCAACCATGCCAGGGACCAAAAGCAATGGCCATCTATGCTTAGTCATCACTTATCAACAGTAAATAAATGGGCATATTAATCAAACATTTGGGGATGTCAGGCCTTATTTTAAAGGAGGAAGATATCATGGATTTCTGTTGAGTGCTGAGAGAGAGAGAGAGAGAGAGAGAGAGAGAGAATTTGTCAAATGTAGCATTGCATTTGCGCTTAGCCAAATGCCCTTGACGATAAAATGTAAATTTCAAGGACATGCCTGGTGAATAGTTTGGAAATACATAATTCATATGCGTCAATTCTGAATGTGATTGTATATACAGGATTAATGCATACAGCCTCCTGCAACTGTTTTTCAAAGCTAAAATCTTAACGCACAGTACAGCTTTAATATGCCCCAATGTTTGGTCCTCTACGACACACTTGACTTTGGGTTCATAGTCTATTTCGTCTTCCAATTTTCAAGGATATTAGAAGTCAATTTGAAAGCACAATGACTTTTTTTACATTTAGTTGGAGGATTTCGATTTATATTTTTTCATTACAGGGGAGAAACCCCATCAAAGTGAACGAATGCCAGCAAATTCCTCAACACATTTTTAATCCAGAGGGAGAGAGGCGAACATTTGGAGGTTCCATCGTTGAAAGGATGTTTCAAAAACATCTTCAGCATCCACACACATGTATACTAAAACACAGTGCAAACCTAAAAGAGAGGAGGGTGGGGAGGGGTAATGACACTCAAAAATAGCTTTTAGACTGAAGATGAAGATGAAGAAAAGATGCAGAGACAGCTGGTGATGAAATGGAATCGGAGAGAGAAAGAGAGGCTGTGGGTGTGGAGGTGCTTGGAGCTTGGAGCTTCAGTAGTTTTCCATACCGCAGTCCAAGATCTATTTCTTTAACTGCATTTACAGCGTACTGTATAGCGAAGTCCACCAGCCCTGCAGTATGCAATGCATGCTGTACAGTCACACTGGCATGATCAGGAAATGCAGATGATTTAAGCATGTTGGTGCACAGCCAAATCAACTCAGAGGATGTTTTCTAATATATATCTACGTAGTTGTAATTAGCATTATATAAGTAATATCTATGTTATGCTACATGCAGCTTAAAAATGCAGATGTAAAATTTAAATGCGGAATAAATAAATAAATAAATAAATAAATCTCAGAAAGGCAAACTATAATAAACTAACTCTAATGTGGTCTATCTGCCATTGGTAGTAAAGTAATACATTTCTATAACATCCTTCATTACTTCTTCTGCAACTGAATATTATTTGCTGTAAACTACAAACTAAACATAATCTCTTGCAGTTTAAAACCCTGTTGGTCCATATGCCATTAAACCCTACGCATACGTCGCTATATAGCAAGGCTTCCACTCCTGACACAACCACTGCAAAATGGAGGAAAACATACAGTTTACAATGACAGCTATGGCCCCAGTAAACACAAAGATTTAAAAACTCGCATTAGAGCATTTTCAAAATGGTGTGTGTGTGTGTGTGTGTGCTCGAGCGTGTGTGTGTGTGCACGTGCGTGTGTGTGTGTGTGTCTACGAGTGCAATATAGGAGATGATGACAGATCGTCCGGCTCACTAATATGCACTTATCTGCCTATAGGAGTGCTGTGACATATGATGATTTATCCAGAATATTCCTCCTTCAACCCCCATTGCAAAACAAAGCCATATACAGTTATCTCCAGTATCCACACACACTCCATGTTTTTGCTTTTTTCCTTAGAAGAATGTTTGTGTGTGTGTGTGTGTGTGTGCGTGTGTATGTGTGTGTGCATGTGTGTATGGGGGGAGGATAGGCACAGAGAAAGAGAGGCACAGAGAGAGAGAGAGAGAGAGAGAGAGAGAGAGAGAGAGAGAGAGAGAGAGTTTATGCACATATGTCTATGTTGACTGAATAGGAGTTCATGTGTATGTTCATGAATGTGTATGTGTGTGTGTGTGTGTACAAGCCCTGTATGTGATGTGTCTTTGTGTGTGTTCAGGATGATTTATTATCACACACTTTTGTTTGTCTGTGTGTACAAAGGATGTGTATGTATAGAGGCTTATATGCATTTGTGTATACGTGGATGTGTGTATCTGTAAGTGAGTGTGTGTTTATGTGAGTGTCCCTTCCCCCATTTTTTCCTCTACGTGAGTGTGTATATGTGTATATGTGCATATGTGTATGTGTGTGTGTGTGTGTGTGTGACCATGAGCATGTGTGTATGTTGGGGGAGGGGGCTCATTGGAGCAGACTTTTAGAGCTTCATCTGTTTTGATTTGGCTGGCAGTCTTGTGCTGGGGGCCTACCCCCTCTCATAAATTACCCTAAAGACCAGACAGAGACATATCAGAACGGGGGTGGGGAGCCTCCTATAGAACACACACACACACACACACACACACACACACACAGAAAAAAAATCACATACATACATATATATATATATATATATATATATATATATATATATATACACTGTCAAAGGCACACAAACACACACACACACGCACACACACACACACACACACACACAATCAGAACTGCAGCATTTAAGTGCAGACGGCCAGCGCGGCACTGGCCAATGGCGCTCATGGACTGGGGATATGATTTCCATTGCATTTGCTTACAGGCTCATATTTCAGTTTCATAGCATAGCATCAATACATCCACATCCAATCAAAATCTATAATCCAGCGTCATGGCGAAAGAGGTCTCTTGGTGTTTCATAAAGCACAACAAAACAACAGGAAAAGCATAATGCAAAACATATTTCCTACTAATGCTTGCACCAAACAGACATCAATCAACGTGGGCTTGTCTACACAGAGGCAGTCAACAGATATTCGTGTATTTATACTATGGCTTAAGAAGCCAGCTGGTGGTACTGTGGCTCTTATTAAACATGGGGGGTAGAGAAAGCATATTTATAACCCTTACTCTGCCATGTGAAAAAGAAATAAGGCAATGCCTAAACCCACACACCATCTGTTTGGGCCATTTCTTTCTTTCTTTCTTTCTTTCTCTCTTTCTTTCTTTCATTCTCTCTCTCTCTCTCTCTCACTCTCTCTCTGTCTTTTTCCTTCTTTTCAGCAAGAGGTTTTAGCATCTTTAAGGTTTCCTCTCATGTTCCAGCCATCCACTCTCCTCCATTACGTCTCCCTAGCAATGTGTGTGTGTGTGTCTGTGTCTGTGTCTGTGTGTGTGTGTGTGTGTGTGTGTGTGTGTGATTTATTTGGTTGATCTGCCTCATCTGTCTGTCCACAGATTTCAATTTGGAAAATGGCAATGTGTGTGTGTGTGTGTGTGTGTGTGTGTGTGTGTGTGTGTGTGTGTGTGTGTGTGTGTGTGTGTTTGTATGGGTTGTGTATATGTGTCTGTGTGGGGGGTGTTTGTGTGTGTGGGTGTGTATGAGAGAGAGAGAGAGAGAGAGAGAGAAAGAGAGCAAGAGTGGAAGAGAGAGAGAGAGAGAGAGAGAGAGGGAGAGAGGGAGAGACGGTGAAGATCACAAGTTGAAATTGAAAATGTTATAACCCATTTTATAGTTAGAGAAGAAAAAGTCCATATTTCTTTTTTTCATACGTAGTTTTCTTCCTCCCTCCTTCTCTCTTTGTGTGTGTGTGTGTATGTGTGTGATGTGTGTCTGTGTGTGTGTGTGTGTGTGTGCGTGTGTATGTGTGTATGTGTGTAAGTGTGTTGCC
>PYXC01000364.1:650000-657500 GCA_015244755.2 Tenualosa ilisha
ACAGAAAATAATCTATTCTGCTTTGAAAAAAATGAAAAACTAAAAACACAAATGCACTTCTACAGCAGTGTGACTGTGAAAGTACAGTGTAAGTACATGAAAAAGAGACAAGTCAGGGATAGAGAAAGAGAGAGAGAGAGAGTGAGAGAGAGAGGGAGGGAGGGAGTGAGAGATTTGCTGAATGAAAAGCTGTGAGATGCTGAGTGAGGCTGTAGCGAATGCGGAGGAACACAGGAGCCCTGTCACGCTCCCACCTGCTGCACAGCCCGTCACGCCCCCTGCTCACTCTGGTTCCACATTCTCCTACTCAAACTCCCCTGTTTACTGATTCCCCAATCATCCTCAATCATTCAATCACCAGACTGTCACACCCCCTGCTCACTCTGGCTCCTCATCTCTCACCCAAGCTCTCCTAACTACCAATTCCCCCCAATCATCCCAATCACCTGTCGGCCACTCACCAGCACCTGAAGCTCATCTCCGGTTCCCTTTAAAAACCCCTCACAACCTGCACTCTCTGTTTGGCCTCTTCTACGGAGATGCTTACTCCATGCACACGGACTCCTCTTCTCTCCAGCGCTGTGTTCTCGCTACTCCTCCTACCAGGTTGTAGAACTCTTGTTGAAAGATTTGTGTCTACTCTCTCAGTTGGACTTTTTCAGTTGGACATTTATCATCTGAGAGTTAGTACCTTTTCAGTTGGATTACTATTATACATCTCCTGATCTTCTGAGCGTTTACCCTTAAGTTTGTCCTTTGTTTCTGCCCCTGTTGAGTTTTCAAATAAACTACCTGATTTACTCCTTACTCCTGCTTCCTGAGTCTGTGTGCCCTGACAGAAGGCCAAACCTAGGCGAATGGAGCCTCAACCATCGACTGCACAAAACGTGGACCCTTTCCAGGGATTGGTGGACAGTGCACGTCGAACGTTCTCTAACCCAGCGTCCAATGCTGCTGCCGCTCCAGCCACCCCAGCTCCAGCCCCAGTGAGGTACCCACCGCTGAATCAGGGGAGGTCAGTGGTGAATCCAGCACCATATTCTGGGACTCCAGAGGCCTGCAAGGGGTTCCTGTTACAATGTTCACTAGCCTGGGAGATGCAGCCGCACCTATTCCCCACTGAACGCTCCCGGGTAGCCTACATCATCTCGCTTCTCTCCGGGCGTGCCTTGCAATGGGCAGAAAGCATCTGGAGACAAAATGGACCCACAGTAGCCTCAGTGGATAATTTTGTGGCTCATTTCCAGGAGGTCTTTGACTTACCTGAAGGAGATTCCTTTACCCAAGCAAAGCTGTACGCGCTAAAGCAGGGGAAAGGGTCGGTCACTGAGTACGCCATCCAATTTCGGACCCTTGCGGCAGTAAGTGGGTGGAATGAGCCTGCACTACTCACAGTCTTCAGGCAGGGGCTGGAGCCCTCACTCCGTCTCCAACTAGCCCCATATGACGATACGATTGGTCTGGAGAGGTTTATTCAACTGGCTATTCGAGTAGCCAATCGCCGTGAGTGCTGCCTCCGCGATCTCAATCGAACCCCAGCATTGGTCCCGCAGATGGGTGAGGGAAATGCCACTGTTCAGGAAGAACCCATGCAGATAGGCTCTTTACGACTCACTTCAGCTGAGCGCCACAGACGCCTGACTCAGGGTCTGTGCCTGTACTGTGGGACTTCCGGCCACCTCATCGCTCAATGTCCCACACGCCCACCAAGACCCATGGTGGGTACAGTGAGTACTCCGGTTATCCACTGTAAACCGTTGCTCATTGAAGTTGTACTGTCTCATTCCGTGTTCTCCCTTCCTGTGTCTGCTCTACTTGATTCAGGGTCCGCGGGGAACTTCGTTTCCGGGTCGCTCGCCCAACGTCTCCGGCTCTCGAGGACCCGCTGCACTGCCCCCCTCGATGTCCACTCAATAGTGGGTAAGCCCTTGACCCGCAAACGGGTCCAACATCGTACAAATACCCTAGAGATGCGAATTGGCTGTCTACATGTAGAGAAATTAGCCTTTTTTATTTTGGAGGACTCCACAGTTGATGTAATTCTAGGACGCCCATGGCTCATACAACATGGCCCAGTGATCTCCTGGTCCACAGGAGAAATTGTCCGATGGGGAAACAACTGCCACACCAACTGCTTCCCCAAACTCCCTCACCCCAGAGCGCAGGCGCCGGCGATGTTCATCAACGCGACCACCATTGAGAGCCCCGAGCTGAGTCGTCCTGCTGTCATTCCGCCTGAATACTCCACCTTCAGTGACGTTTTCTGTCCTCGCCGGGCTGCTCACCTACCCCCCCACAGACCGTGGGACTGCGCAATCGACCTCATTCCAGGTCAACCCTTACCGAGAGGAAACATCTACCCACTCTCTGTCCCTGAGCTTGAGGCGATGAAAACCTACATAGAAGAAGCACTCCAACAAGGGTACATACGCCATTCCAAATCTCCAGCGGCTTCTTCCTTCTTTTTCGTCACCAAGAGGGATGGAGGTCTTCGACCCTGTGTGGATTACCGAGCACTAAACAAGATCACTGTAAAGTACAGATACCCCCTGCCTCTCGTCCCAGCAGCCCTTGAACAACTGCGCGGTGCCAAGATCTTCACCAAACTGGACCTGAGAAGTGCCTACAATCTTGTCCGCATTCGCCAGGGGGACGAATGGAAGACTGCTTTCGTCACTCCCACGGGTCACTACGAGTACCTAGTCATGCCTTACGGTTTGTCCAATGCACCCTCAGTGTTCCAGGGTTTTATGAACGAAATCTTCTGTGACTATCTCAACCTGTTTGTAACTGTTTATATGGACGACATTCTCATATACTCATCTAACCACACAGATCACGTCAAGCATGTCTCCCTGGTCCTGGCTAAGCTGCGAGAGTTCCGACTGTACCTGAAATCAGAGAAGTGCCTCTTCCACCAAACCTCTGTCCAGTTCCTAGGCTACAACATTAGCCGTCGGGGAGTCGGCATGGATGAGGGGAAGGTGAACGCAGTTCTGTCCTGGGAGGTTCCACGCACCTTGAAGGCCCTTCAACGCTTCCTGGGATTTGCCAACTTCTACCGGCGCTTCATCCATGGTTTCAGCCAGATCGCAGCCCCCCTCACATCTCTACTCCGCAAGAAACCCAAGAATCTCTCCTGGAACCCCGACGCGGCAGAGGCTTTTCAGAAGCTGAAGAAGGCCTTTGCATCTGCTCCAATTCTCCGCCACCCAAGCCCAGAGAAAAAATTCATTGTGGAGGTGGATGCGTCCACAAATGGAGTCGGAGCTGTCCTCTCACAGTATCAGGGAGATCCACCTCGCCTTCATCCCTGCGCCTATTTTTCCAGGAAACTAAGCCCAGCTGAGCGTAATTACGACATCGGTAATCGGGAGCTACTTGCCATCAAGCTTGCCCTGGAGGAATGGAGGCACTGGCTAGAGGGGTCAAAACAGCCCTTTTTGGTTCTGACAGACCACAAGAATCTCCAGTACCTCAAGGAAGCCAAACGACTCAACCCTCGCCAAGCCAGATGGGCCCTCTTTTTCACACGCTTTGACTTTTCCATCAACTACCGACCTGGATCACGCAACCCCCGGGCAGATGCCCTGTCGAGAATCCACCATCCCGAAGAGTCCGATGAGCAGCCTGAACCAATCCTCCCTGCTGACACGATTGTGTGTCCCATTCTGTGGTCTCTGGATGAGCAGTTGACTGCCGCCAGAGAATCCGACCCAGCGCCACCTAATGCGCCCCCAGGTCGGGCCTACGTTCCTCTTCAGCTCAGGATGAACCTCCTCACCTCAGCACACTGCTCTCCGGGTACAGGTCATCCGGGGGCCAATGCCACTCTTTCCCTGCTCCAGGATCGCTATTGGTGGCCGGGGATGGCTCGGGACGTCCGCCGATTCGTTGCCGGATGCACAGATTGCGCCATGGCGAAGACTCCTCGCCATCTCCCTGTAGGAAAATTGGTCCCTTTACCAGTGCCCCAAAGGCCTTGGTCACACCTAGGTGTCGACTTCGTCTCAGACCTCCCACCGTCCAACGACAACACCTGCATCCTTGTGGTGGTAGACCGATTCTCCAAGGCCTGCAAACTCATCCCTCTCAAGAACCTCCCTACAGCAGCAGAGACCGCTGAGGCCCTTTTCGCTCACGTGTTCAGAAACTTCGGCATTCCCGAAGACGTGGTTTCAGACCGAGGACCCCAGTTCATCTCCCGCTTCTGGCGAGCCTTCCTCCGTCTGATGAACGTAACCGTGAGTCTGACATCGGGCTATCACCCTCAAACTAATGGACAAACGGAAAGAAAGATTCAGGAGATCAGTCGTTTCCTCCGTACTTACTGTCACCGGCATCAAAACACCTGGAGTCACTTCCTACCCTGGGCAGAGTATGCTCAGAACTCGCTCCGTCAACCCACCACTGGCCTGACTCCGTTCCAGTGCTTCCTGGGCCACCAACCCCCGCTGTTCCCATGGACAGCGGAGCCTTCTGATGTTCCAGCAGTGGACGGCTGGTTTCGTAAGAGCGAGAGGGTCTGGGCCGAGGCGCATCACCATCTGCAACGCGCCATTAACCGCCACAGTCGCCATGCGAATGTCAGAAGGTCCTCAGCACCTGATTTCGAAGTGGGTCAGAAGGTGTGGTTGTCCACCCGAGACATCAGAATGCGCCTCCCTAGCAAGAAGCTGAGTCCTCGGTTCATTGGCCCCTTCACTGTCACGCACCGAATCAACCCCGTCACCTACCGCCTCCAGCTCCCTGCGGACTACAAGATCCATCCCGCATTCCATGTTTCTCTTCTCAAACCCTTTCACTCACCTCTCTCTCTCTCTCCCACAGAACCGGGTGTTGCTGTCGATCCCCCTTTGCCGCTTCTACTGAATGAGGGTCCTGTCTATGCCGTCCGTGACCTCCTGGACTCCCGGCGTCGCAGAGGTCGATTGGAATACCTGGTCGATTGGGAGGGCTACGGTCCGGAGGACCGTTCCTGGGTGCGCCGAGCAGACATCCTGGACCCAGATCTTCTCGCTGAGTTCCACCGCACCCATCCTAATCGACCAGCGCCACGCAGTCGTGGCCGACCACGACGCCTCGGTCCCTCATTCCAGGAAGCTGCTCCTGAAGGGGGGGTACTGTCACGCTCCCACCTGCTGCACAGCCCGTCACGCCCCCTGCTCACTCTGGTTCCACATTCTCCTACTCAAACTCCCCTGTTTACTGATTCCCCAATCATCCTCAATCATTCAATCACCAGACTGTCACACCCCCTGCTCACTCTGGCTCCTCATCTCTCACCCAAGCTCTCCTAACTACCAATTCCCCCCAATCATCCCAATCACCTGTCGGCCACTCACCAGCACCTGAAGCTCATCTCCGGTTCCCTTTAAAAACCCCTCACAACCTGCACTCTCTGTTTGGCCTCTTCTACGGAGATGCTTACTCCATGCACACGGACTCCTCTTCTCTCCAGCGCTGTGTTCTCGCTACTCCTCCTACCAGGTTGTAGAACTCTTGTTGAAAGATTTGTGTCTACTCTCTCAGTTGGACTTTTTCAGTTGGACATTTATCATCTGAGAGTTAGTACCTTTTCAGTTGGATTACTATTATACATCTCCTGATCTTCTGAGCGTTTACCCTTAAGTTTGTCCTTTGTTTCTGCCCCTGTTGAGTTTTCAAATAAACTACCTGATTTACTCCTTACTCCTGCTTCCTGAGTCTGTGTGCCCTGACAAGCCCAATTACTCAAACAGTCACATCCTCTCAAGCAGAGGAGCCTGTGTGTGCCGCCCTGGTGGATGTCTGTAATTACAGTTCGTTAGCCGAGGGGTAATTAGGCTAGACAGGGGTATGAGAGTGTGTCAGAGGGTGTGTGTATATGTGTGTGTGTGTGTGTGTGTGTGTGTGTGTGTGTTTGAGAGAGAGAAGACGGTGTGCACGTGTCTGCATGTGTGTGCGTGTGTGAGTGCTCATGTATCAGCATCTCTTTGTGTATGTGGCTATTTGAATGTGTGTGTGTGTGTGTGTGTGTGTGTGTGTGTGTGTGTGTGTGTGTGTGTGTGTGTCTGAGACTGTGCTCCTGGGTGACACATGTGCAACATGTGAGGTGATGTCGGGTTAGAGATAAACTGCAGAGCTAATTACCCCCGCGGTATCCAAGTGCAGACACACACACACACACACACACACACACACACACACACACACACACACACACACACACACACACACACAGAGCGCGGCTAAGAGGGCAGAACGGCCTTTAGCACTCTCATACCCTCCCACTGAGACTGCTGACAGGCTGGAGCAACCTCTGTGAATGTGTGCATGCGTCCATGTGTGTGTGTGCGTGCGTGTGTGTGTGTGAGAGAGAGAGTCTGTCTCACTGCCGGCATGATTAACACTTGTTCCTTGGCCAGGACTCAGTGGCTGACGCTCCCAGCAGCAAGCTCTCAGCCACCAGAGTGCTTGTGTGTGTGTGTGTGGTGTGTGTGTGTGTGTGTGTGTGTGTGTGTGTGTGTGTGTGTGTGTGTGTGTGTGTGTATGTGTATGGCTGTAATTGTGAGATCCTCTGCTACACTAGGGCAAGCGCCTGCAGTGGCAAACAAGTCATGTATATCTACACACAAAAACACACACACGTGTGTGTGTTTGTGTTTGTGTGTGTGTGTGTGTGTGAGAGAGAGAGAGAGAGAGAGAGAGTTTGTTTCCATCTTTTTTTTTGTAGAGCCTGTCCTCAGTCTGCCGCTGGTTGGCCGCGGGTGCTTATGAGCTAATTAGCGTTGCGAGGTGTGAGCTGTGAGTGGCTTGGAATCCAAAAGCTGTTTGACTATTCCAGCCACTGGGATTCCTTCATCTGTGACCTCATCAGCCATGTGTGAAGAGAGAAAAAAAAAAAAAAAAAAAAAAAAAAGCCCAGCGGCATTATGGGTAACCCGAGATCCTTCAACTACTCATCTGGCTTCCCAGGGCCAAAAGCTGTCCAAAGGGCACTTGAGCCTTGGCTCGTCTGCCTTTTTCCCCTCCTTCTTCTGGTCCTGTTCATTCATCTTTTGAACAGCACGCTACTTAATTCATCTCTTAATCTTAATTGCCCTAAAGCTCTGAATCCATCTTTGACTCACACATCTTCCTTAACCATCTGCAGGTTTCATAAGGACTGGAAATCAAAATGGACCAGCAGTCTACAGAGCAGGTGTTGCTTAGGGTTGGTATATTGCTGTACATTACAGTTAGAGCACTGAGCCAGACACCAAAGTGTTCTGAGTGCTCTCTCTCTCTCTCTCTCTTTCTCTTTCTTTCTGTTCTCTCTCTCTCCTTTCTTACTCTCTGTCTTTCACTCTCAGCAACTCAGAAGGTTTCCATTTGCAACACACATGTGACGCACTTTCATACACATACAGATTGTGTTCTGAAAAAAGACTTTAGGAGTCCATAAATCTTAGGACACCATATATATATATGCTTGAAAAAAAGGAAAAAAAAAATGTCTTTCAGCTTGTGGCACCGCTA